>JAOXJP010254611.1:0-52161 GCA_025762735.1 Platanus orientalis | reverse complement strand
TCCGTTACAATGACATTAGGGAGAGCACTGTCATCCATGACACTACGTAGGACACCTAGTGCCCATACAAAGTTATCCTCCCTCTCATGCTGAAGATACATAAATGCCACAGAAAAAGTCAGATCGGTACACATCAAGCCCACAATCTCCAGCAGCGGCATGCGATATTTGTTTGTCTTATAGGTGCAATCCATGATCAACACACTTGGGAATGCACGTAACAGGTCCATAGAAGCCGGGTGTGCCCAAAAAATATCAGTGACAGTCTCGTTGTCTTCGGCTACTCGATGTAATTATACTTGGGCAACTATTCAAGCAAGTGTTGCATCTGAGATCTACTAGCCTTCTCTTCCCTTTTTTGTTTAGCTCGCGCATTATATATTGCGGTTATTATAGTCATGTTGAGGGCATCTCTTTGCTTCATTGCACATAATATGTATTTTGGTCGAACGCTACTCTTAGACATATCTTTCAAAAGTGAGGACTCTGTTTGACAATCTACCGACAAAAGAGTGACCTTCGAGATGATCCGCAATAGGGTGATTATGCACCCCGCATACGATTAGCAATAACCAATCGTCATCAGTGGGTAATTTCTTTCCCTTCAGTTGAAATGGACATTCGCACTTTTTGGTGCCCTTTTCCTTGTTCCTTACAACCCCGCTGACATTTCTTATCCTCTTATCTTCTTTATACCGCCCACTCTGCTCACATGCAAGGGTCAGACCTGGTTTTGTTACGCCAAAACCGGAATCTGACTTTTTAATAACAACAACAAACCTATTCCTCTTTCCAACATCCGTCGCCTACCTAATCAATGCTGCCCAAACATTGAATATCTACACATGGGAGAACAATAATGTCAAGTTGATCCAAATTGTTATATACACTAGTCACAAAATCAGTTACATACACTTTTTTTACCTCGTGTGGTGAATTCATTGCTGTAATCTATTACTATTTCATCACCAATCTGACTGCAGCAGGTCGAGACATTGGGCTGCTAAAAGAAAAAAAAAAAAAATCAGCTTTCTATTTTTGTTCGGCATCTCAGACTTGTACAGGCTTTAGCTTGCTTGGCACTTTGATGCCAAACAGTCTTAAGTATGTTCGGTACTATGCTGCCGAACATGCTTAATAATGTTCGGCATCATAGTGCCGAACAGGATAAAGCCTGTTCAGCCCTGTAATGCCGAACATGACGGAGGAAAAAAAAAAAAAAACAGTTGTGAACTTGAAATTGTTTTTACCTCGGGGCTTCCGTTTCGCTCCATTTCACTTCCTTCATGCTCCATTGGTTGAGTTCTTGTTTGAGAATCACAATGTGGCTTTTTTTGGGTGTTAAAGAGCCTAGATGGAGAAGAATGGTGATGGAGCAGAAGAACGAGGGAGGTGTGAGGTGTGGAAGAATGAAAGTTTGAAGTTGACGGTGTGGGAGAAGAGGAAGAGGTGTGGAGGTGTGCTTACAAATTTGTTTTTTAACTTCTTTTTTTTTCATTAGGGTATTTTTGGAATAGAGTTAAGTGAGGTGTGCTTACAAAAACTTGAGGTGCACATATAAGCTCCCTAAATAAAATGCCAACTGACATTCAATCTCCATAGTGCAACGGAAATATAACCATACACATTCTAAACTACACAACGGAATATAAGAACATAAACTCTAAACATCCATATCAAATAAACGACTAATCTCCCATTTAAACATAACCACGAATATCTAGACAATACTATCAAATGGTCCTCAAACTGACCTACAATAATCCATATTCTCAGACAAAAATTACTAATCACTAAATAAGATCATGTATGAATAATCCCTGTTTCATACATAGTAGTGTAATAGAAGTAAATGATCAAAAAGTGCATAAATGAAATAATCCTTTGTCCTCATGAACCACCTCTAGAAATGAACCTGTATAAGATCACGTACTACGTAGTAACACCTAAAATGGTGGTAAAAACATGGATAAGTTATAAAGCTCGTGAGAATATACATAATATCACATGGAGTAAATCAAGTTTGCACGAGTATGACTTAATACCAAATCAAAACATACATAAGAGATAAGAATCACACTAGCTACAACAGTAATCAGATTCTAGTAAAGGTGATAGAAGTAATAAAACCAAATCAACATAAGTCCAAAACTAAAATAGATAATGTGTAACTCATAAGGAAAGTGCAACATGCAACATAAATGTTCACTACAAAGCACTTGTGTAAATAAGCCTTAGCGTCTCTCAAATACGCTGCTTTAGTTAGTAGATATCAAAGCTGTATATGTGCTCGTGGAAGCCTAATGTAGTTCTCAAACAAACATAACCTAAGGACCTCTAACAAAACACACATCGGATCAAATCAACTCAACCCATGTAGGGTTCCTGAACCAAACCTCATCAAAACACCTCATATTATATCTAACGGATTAGCCCACATAAAGACTGACAAATCTGAACATGTAATCCAAGTAGGGTCTCTAACAAAACTGAAATCTCATATAGAACTGATGGGCAACGAGTGTCATCTTCACCTATTAATGTCATCTGGTGATTGGGTCTAAAATACCTCGAGTTCATATCATTACTTCATGATCTATGGGAAAAACACTTCTCTTCAATATACTTATCTAGAGAAAACACTTCCTTTCAATGTACTTAGGGAAAACACCTCCCTTTAATATACTTAGGGAAAACATCTCCCTTAATGAACGCAATATGTGTGGGATAACCCCTCCAGCACACGTATGTGGAACGCCTCCCAAGGATGAATGCAATGTGTGTGGGATAGCTCATTCGGCACACACGTGGGAAAACGCCTCCCAAACCAAATCTTCTAATCTAAACCGACAAGTAATAGCTTATACTCATACCAAAACCAAATGCTCGGAATTCCTCTTCTAACTTTCCAAACTAATAATAAGATAAACGTTTTAATCAAGACATGTAAATGCAATGATATTAATATGAAGTTCATCAGATTGGGTCTAAGTGAATATAATCGAGTAGAAAACATAATAATAGCATTAAAGGCTAACTAGCATGTGAAATAGCTTAAGCAACATAACTTGGGGCCAATCAAATACGAAGGGACTACTAAATAACATTAATGATGTGAATAGAAATCTCAAGCATAGGGAAATCAAGGCAATATCAAACATATAGGATAAAAATCATTTTTTCCATTTTTAATTTTACAAGAATCTAGACTCCTCACATTTAATCATAATGAGAAACTTAGAATTTCAATGAATCCATGATGGCAAATAAAGAGAATGAATAAATCTTTGCTAACACATGCTCAAAATGAAATAGATCTAGCAATACACATATAGAATCCAAGAATTCATGTAATTAAGGGTTCTCCCAAAGCATAATGGAAGGAATCATTTTATAGATAATGTAGAATCACCAAACTCACAAAACCCTATAAAAAAACAATAAAAATCTGCAATTTCTCCCAAAATGACAACTAAAAATGCAGGAAAGTGCAAGAAAATCAAGGGATTAGAGAAATCAATATGAGAATTTACTAATCCTCCATGGATAAAGCATCCAAATGAAGGGAAAATTAATATCTCAACCAAAAGGAAGATTATAAATGAATAAAATGGAAAGAAGCCAAAGGAATAGCATATCATGTATGAAATCTCACTCAAAATCTCATAAACCTAAAGGAATAAAATCCTGCAAAACTTCAAAGACTTAATAGTCAAGTGATATAGAAACTAAAATACTAATCAAAATAATGAATAACCATGAAGAAATCAGTAAGAGAACAAATGAGCAGCACATCATGTATGAACATTAACAAAATACTCATAAATCTAAGCAACTTTCCAAACTTCATAGATGAAACAAACTAAGTGATGAGAAACTGAGATTTCATCTAAAGGAAGTAGCACACCATGTATGAAAAATCACCAAATTCTTAGTTTCTTCCCTGTCTAAGCTCTAGATCCTTCAAAAAACTTTTTCCCCTTTCCTTGAACTTCTGTAAAATGATTAGGTTTATCATAAATTAAATAGAGAAAGAAAACCTAAAAAGAAAACAAGCTATCTCAACAGATTTTCAGAGTTAGGAGTGAAACTTACCCAATTGAAGAACTCTCACACTTTGCTCAAGAACTTGCTTTAATCTCTATAACTCTTTCCTTCTTTGTTCTAGTTAGGCAAAATGACCTAATTGAGGTGTTAGTAGCGTTATAACTTGCCCATGACGAGATCCTACATGTTTGGGGGACTGACTAATGAGCAAGTGCCACATAAAAAAGAACCTATTTTAAGCATTTTTCAGCTTTTTTTTACTTTCCGAATATGGAGCGCCCCTCACGATTATGAGGTGCCCAAAACCCCCCCTCAGGCGCCCCACGTACACAACCCGAAACTGTCCAGATTTTTCCTGTAAAACACTTTACGGGAAAACAACTACAACTTTCTCTAGAAAACTCCAAATTGGGTGTCGTTTGTTGCGTTGGAAAGAAGACTCGAAGACCTTTTCAATAAAGTATGGCTCGGCCTTTAGTTCACTCAAGATTGGTGTCTGTGTGCCTTGGAAGTTAACCTAATTACGAAATCATAACTTTTGAATTTTGAATAATTTGTGATCTAACTTGGGTTCTATACTTCTAAATTGGTCCAAGGGGTTTCTAAACCACTCTAAGTTCTTTATAAATATGTAAAAGGATAATTTTACCCTTACGAGGATAAAATTACAATTTTACCCTTTTAAGTAAAACACAAGGTGTTACACTAGGACTGTGCTCTGTAATGGTATCCATCATAGGTTAAAATAATGCACCTTTTAATGCTCCCATCCACTTGCATATACTTCGTCCTACTTCCTCAAAGGACTTCTTACTAAACATGTCTTTTAACCTCTTTTGCTTATTCTCAGATTTTTGGTAAATTCCAGTATTTGTCATTGCTACACCTGTATCTCTAGTACTTTCCATCTATTTCGTGTTCGAATAGTCTTCCTTTCAAGATTAATGGGATTATCTCTCATGCTCCAATATCTCTTTAACATAAAACCATTAGAACCACCAAGCATATACTGACTGTCATTAGGAAAATCAGAAACTGAATGTTGTCTTAAGTCATTCGTGTAGGCAGTCTTTCTACTCTCTAAATGTTTTTAGAAGCTTGGCTTCCACCTCATCCCTAGCATACTCATCCTCATCATACCTACTAGATCCTCATCATACCAACTCTCTCAGAAAGCCTCATATCCACAACATCTCATAAATCTCATTTTCTATGGTTCAAAACTCTGCCTCTGTACTTGACTGGACTACAACTGATTGCTTTTTATTACGCCAAGAGACAAGGCTACCTCCTACGAAAGGATAACAATTAGAAGTGGACCTCCTATTAGTCACAGATCCTACCTAATCAGTTGCATTAATGAAAGCCTCTTCTCAAAGATCATGCCGTCTTTGATACAAGAGTCCCTGACCTAGACTCTTCTTTAAGTAACGGACAATGCGGGATGCTACTTCAAAATGTTTGGTTATGGGGGCATGCATAAACTGACTTATCACTTCAACTACATAAGAGATATCTAGTCTAGTCAAGGTTAGATAAATAAGCTTCCCCACGAGTCTTTGATAGTGCTCAATATCAATGTGTAAGATCTGTGATAGAGCTCATATTTGTGGGTAGCTTGGAAGAGATGTCTGTGTAAGGCTTCATTTGGTTTGGATTCTCAAAATTGATTATTAATTATCATTATGGATTCTCAAATCAGATTATGAAAAACGATTTTAAAAATCAAAATTTGGTTTGGATATCCTGTTTCTAGAAGGTGATTATAAGAATTTTGTTTGGTTCAACATTATTCAAAAACAATTATTCAATTAAACAAGATGAGAAATTCATTTAACAAAAAACATATGTAGATATTCTTATAAAAGTCAGTCAATCCATCCAAAATGAAATTAGAAAATACAATTGCCATAAAAATACATCATGAATGTCTAGATCCTAATGCTCATGCTCTTTTCATAAGAAGTACTGCCTATGGTGCTAGCCACCCAATCGTTGAGTACTATTATATTATAACACCCAAAATTTTGGAAAAACTTTAATTCTATGTATATGCTTTAATTTCAAATGTAAAGAACATTTCCCTTTCCTCCCACACCAAAACCTTAATATCAACTAACAGCTCAACCTCAACAGCTTATTAAAATAGCAAAACCAAACAAATAATCTCCATAAAATGATTCTGTAAAGAACATTCCCCTTTCCCCCCACACCAAAAAAAGTTAATTGAAGCTTAGAGCAATTCCAAACAAATAATCTCTACAAGTCAACAACTCAATAAAATAGCAAAACCAAACAATAAATTTTTTTATTTAAAAAAAACAGTAAAAATGTATTTCTTATTTCCATCGTCCATACCAAGAATCCAATCTGATTGGGTAGTAACCTGAAAAAATTACCAAAAAGAATATTGAGAATAAAAAAAATACAAAATGAAAGACAAAAATGGAAGGTAGAGAGTAGAGAGAGAGGGACTGAGAGGAGAGAGAGAGCAAGGAAGACAGGGAATAAGAGGAAAGAGAGAGTGAGAGCGAAAGGCGAGAGAGAACTGAGAGAAGAAGAGAGAGGGAGGCGAGAGAGGTCCTGAGAGGATAGAGAGAGAGAGAGAGAGCAAAAGGCGAGAGGATTGAGAGAAAAAGAGAGCGAGAGATGGATGAGAGGAGAGAGAGCGAGGGAGGGCTGAGAGGAGAAGAGAGAGCAAGAGATGGATGAGAAGAGAGGAGAGGAGAGGGAGGAGAGGAGAAAACTGACAGCGGGGGGAGAGAATAGAGATGAGAGAGAGCAAGAAAGGGAGGAGAAGAGAATGAGAGAGAGAGAGGAAAGGAGAGAATGAGAGAGGGAGGAGAAGAGAGAATGAGAGAGAGAGAGGGAGGAGAGGAGAGAATGAGAGAGGGAGGAGAGGATAGAGCATACTTACGAATCAGGGCTTGATGAGAGCATAAGGAAGAAGACAAGATGAGAGCCCTAAAAATCTCCGGAGGCAGAGCAGTGCGCGCCAACAGAGAATCGTGTTTTGTGATTTTACTCCCGCATCAAATAAAATTAGAGAATTGGACGATTGTCCTTTTCTGATTTTGACAATAATCAGGTGCCGATTATGCCCCAACTGATTCTAATAATCTCCACCAAACCTAATTTTTTAGTCCATAATCGATAATGACCCAGAAACGATTCTAACAATCCGAACCAAATGCTGCCTAAGATCTATATCAGTTTTAGGAGAGTCCAAATGGTTTTCTTTGGGCTATTTCTTTTCACCTCGTTGTTGGGGCCAGCTGTGTAAGTTTGGCTTCATGTATCATTCTTTCTACCCTTCTTAATACAAATCATGTTATTCAGCAATAAATAATGCCATTTAGTTGAAGCTTCACTGTGCATACCCATCTGTACCCCACTGGCTCCTTCCCTCTTGGAAGGTCTACAATATCCCATGTTTTGTTCTCTTCAAGAGCCTGTATTTCTTCCTCCATTTCCTTTCGCCATTGAGGTTGGGTGAGAGCTTAAGGGACACTACATGAGATAGAAATAGAGAACAAAGAGGTAGAAAAGCCCTAAATTCATAAGACAATGAGTCTTAACACATATAATTAGCAATGGCGTATGAGTACAAGTATGGGTACCCTTTATATCAATGGGTAGATGAGAATTATCAGGAATAAGTATAGAGCAAGCAATACCTGGAGTGGAGGCGACTTGTTAGAGAGGCACATAAGAACTATGAGCAACTTTCTACTTCTTTCAAACGAACTCATTGGTAAAATCTTTTACCCATCATTTCTTTTGAGTAGGTTCGGTCTCCTTTGACACAACTTCTTGCTCCCCCTTGCTATGACATTCATCAACATCAAAGAATACAGAGGAATAGGGAGAAGAAGGGTAGCCTCATCTTCATGTACACCATATTTCTCTTATTGAAGATGAGGATGACTTAGAGAGAAGAATGAATCAGTCTCATGAGATGTGACGTTCATGGAAACAATATGCTTCTGAGTATAAGGATGATAACACTCGTGTATCTCTTTGATTCGGAGTATACCCAGGGAATATGCATTTAAGAGCCTGGGGATCTAACTTGGAATAACTTTAGAGCATGGCCATAGCAAATACACCCAAACACTTTGGGAGGAAGAGGAACCAAAAGCAGAACTAAAGAGGAGAAAGAGGAGATTGGAAAGCAAGAATCTAAGAGAGCATCCGATTCATAAGATAGGGGGTAGTTTGAAGAGCATTTGCCTAAAAAACCTGTGGATTATGCATAGTAAATGACAAGTCATGAGTAATCTTTGACAAATGACGATTCTTCCTTTTAGCAATCCCATTCTATTCTGGAGTCCCTAGAGAGGTGGTTTGGTAAAGGGTGTAGGGATGTCAATCGGACTAGTTGGGTCGGGTAGAGGTCAGCCCAAGCTCAACCTGAAATATTGTACATGTGCCCAAACTCGGTCCATCCTATTAAGACGGGCTTCGGTCTGAGTTCGGGCTGCCCGAAGTTATCGGCCCATTTTTTTTAAAGTAGTCTGAAAAAGGGGGGGGGGGAGTTACCATGTAGGAAGAAGTAGGGGTCTATAAAAGAGAGTACTCGACATGTAATAGAGTAGCTTATGAAGAGGGTGAGATGGTGTTGAAGGAACCTACGGATATTGCTCAGGTTAATAATATTGAACTGTTAGAAGACTTGGAAGAAACATCGGTTAAGGTGATGGAGATGAGTACCAGTCCTTCAAGCTTGGTAAGTGTGTGAAACAAATCCAAAATCAACGTCAGAAGAACATGGGTAAGTTAGCTCCTCAACGCATTCCTATTGAAAAAAATACTAAAGGGGGGAAGGCAACTACTAAAATAGTTGGTGGGAATCAACTTTCAAAACAAGTGAACCATGTCTAAGTTTACGATGTGGAATATTCGGGGTCTTGATACCTCGGGAAAACAGAACGAAGTTGTTACTTTGTTGAGAGATCATGATATTAATCTTTGTGTTCTTGAGACCAAAGTAAAGGAAAGGGTAAAAAAAAAAAAGAAGGGAAAATCATGAGGAAATCTTTTGGGGGATGGACTATTGTTGAAAATTATGAGTATCATGAGAATGGAAGGATATGGTTGTTACATAAGGAGGAAGAGATGCAAGTGTTTGTTGTACATAAATTATCTTAGATGATTACTTGCTTGGTGGAGTTGCAAAGTTTAAGGAAAACTATTCTGGTTTCGGCTGTGTATGCCAGTAACAATCAAGAAGAAAGGAAGGAGCTATGGGCAGAAATCGAGCAAGTCAGGACTAATGGGTCTCCTTGGATTGTCATGGGTGATTTCAATTGTGTTCGTTTTGGTCATGAGAAAAATGGTAAGGAGGGCCCGAACTCAGTAGCTATGGAAGAATTTAACAACTGTTTGGTTGATGTAGATCTGGAGGACTTGAAGTGGTGGGGTCAGAAATTCACACGGTGGAATAAGCAGGATGGTGTTGATAAGGTCGAGTGTAAGCTTGATAGGGTGCTAACCAATGCTGAATGGAACAAACACTTTCCATGGTTTGATGTTAGTTTTTTATTGCCAGGAGTTTCTGATGAGAGGAAAAATTCTAAACTTAAACCTTTTCGGTTTTTTGACATGCGGATACAACATGAAGGGTTTTTAGATGTGGTAAAGGAGGGATGAAAAATCTCAGTTTATGGAGATCCTTTGTTTAGAGTTATTCATAAATTGAAGTCTGTCAAACTAAAAATGGAAGAAATGGAATGTGGAGTCTTTTGGAAGAGTGAAGAAGAGGATTGAAGACCAAGATCGTCCAACTTCCATGATAGGCAAACTATGTTTTAATGCTACTCTCTATCACATATGGACGGAACCAAACCAACGCCACTTCAATAATGAGAGTAAAATGCAACAAATGATAGCAGATTTTATTGTTTTTGAAGTGGGTGTGAGGATCAGTAAAATGGAAAAGATGAGAGGCAACAATATTCTTATGCAACATTTAGCACAAAATTGGTGCTTGGATTTGGCTATAGATGGAGAAGGGATCAAGTCTTTCACTTGGCCCAAACCGCACTTAGGCTTTTGGGTTATCTCTTGTGATGGATCATTAAAACCCAACCATGCTGGGTACGGGGAGTTGGTAAGGGACGAGTTTGGTGCTCCAATACTGGGGTATGCTGGTAAGTTAACTATTCAACACGTTCTTTGGTTGGAACTTATGGCATTGTATAGAGGATTGGTATTGGCAAGAAGGAAAAGTATTCAGTCCATCCAAAATTATATGGACTCTAAATTAGCCATGGAGATTATTGTTGGTAGAATTTTCTACCCCTGGCGTGTGCGAAGCTTAAAGAAGAAGATTCAAAAGGTCCTTTCAGGATTCAAGGATTCAAAGATTTTGCATGTCTGGTGTGAGGCAAATCAGCTAGCAGATTTCTTGTCAAATTGGGCTGTTGGGACAGATGAAATTATTGTAGATCCTTTTGATTTCCTGCCCGAGCTTATAGAGCTTAGCAAATTTATATAACAGAATGTAATCATCTTTTTTGATTAATACAATTTATTTACTTATTGAAAAAAAAAAGCTTATGAAGAAATAAAATTTGTTCGTCCAATTCTGATCAGTAATGGTATACAGGGGTATTTTGGTTATTTCCTATCTGCTTCCTAGATTTTCCAGAACCCTGTTTTGTGTTTATTCTTGATCAAATCTACTTCTCTTGGTCAATTTGGTCACATACCCACTGGAAACAATACCCCCCTAGGCTGTCCTGCACCAGAAACAATAGTGATATTTCTGCCCAGAATGCTCAAACAAAATCACAGAAAATATTGTAGAAGGTAGAGAGAATAGGAAGAAGAAGAAGAAGAGGTTTGGGGAGGCCTAGCATTAACCCTAGGAGAATAAGGGGAGGCCTAGCCTCAACCCACGAACAAGGGAAGAAACCCAAGTCGCAGAGACTTTTTTCTCAATTCAAAACTCTCTTCAATGTTTCATTCGTTGGGTGAAAAGTGAAAACCCTCTAAATAGTTACACATGTAGGGGGTGTTTGGTTGGAAATTAAATAGGAGAAGAGAAGTGAAATTAAATATAAGAAAATAGTGAAGTGAAATTAAATGAAAGAAAATGAAAATGAAGTGAAATTGTGTTTTCCAACTGATGTTTTGTGGAAAATTAAACAAGGGAAAAAAAAAAATTATTATTATTTTAGCATAAGCCTTCAAATATATAACCTTCGCCTACAATTGCAGATGTTAGAATGCAAAACCTGTAGGGGGGATTTACATACATGAAAACAAAATGGAATGACTATGCAAGGGTCACAGGGCTGGCATCACACCAATATATAGTTTCAACGACAACCATTATGAGTCTACAATAAGGAAGTTAGGCAGTCTTGCACTGTGTATGAAAAACTGAACTCTAGTCTTGCTCCTTTACAGGTTTGATTGAAATATCGGTTCATGAGGTGGCATCTAAAGTCCCAATTTCTTATAATTGCACTAGTTAGAAAGAGAGAGAGGATAACTTTTACTTATTTCATAACACAATCCCAGCAACCCAACCCCAAAACAGGGGAAAAACAAACTAAATCAACGATAGTCATACAATGGAGGACATGATCACAAAATAGGGAAAAAAAACTCATAAAACAAAACTGCAATAAAAGAGATTGAGAACTGACGGTATGTTTGGTTGTAGTTGAAGAAGATTTGAGAGTTTTTTACCACCTATGAAAAATCAAAAGATGTAAATCAATGAAAAGTCAAAAAAAAAAATTCTGCAACCCTCTATTCGTTTTGCATATTTGATGAGAGAGGACAAGAGAAATAGGAAATGTGAGGAGATGAGAGAGGAATGAAGAAAGAAGAGAGAGGAGAGAGGAGAAAGATAGAGGAGATGACTTACTTGGGTGCTAAGATCATCACGCAGGTCATGGTTCTCCATCACTGTGATAGTCGGTCGCCGCTGCTGAAAGAACAACGTGCGTTCTCAAATGGCTTTATTCAAGGAATGAAAGCCCCTTCGTTTTCTTCTCAAAATCCGACTAATTTGGTCAGATTTCAAGCGAAGGCATAAATGGCATTGGGAAACCCTAACAAGGAAAGCGCTAGATTTGAAGAATTGACTCCATTTATATCCAAACGCTATTTTCTCTTGTAAATTGAAGAAAATCGTACGATTTTCCAAGTTTTGTGTTACTTTCCCACATTTAATTTCCAACCGAACAACCCCAACTTTTACATTAAAAAAATAGGTATACATGTCACATTATAGACAATCGTTGCATCTTAATGTATTTCAATGATTTCCACCCTCAAATTCCAAAAAAGGGGAGAAAAATGTTCTGTGATGACAAAGTATCTGTGTTACCCTCCCTCAAAAAACACGAAAAAGGAAAAAAATGTTTTGTTATGAAAATTTGTCTGTAGTGTTTATGGTGAATTATAAGCTGACACATGTTGTGTTCAGGGTTCAAAAAAGTGTTCAGGTGTAAAAAGGACACCAAATTCAAAAACACATCATGTATCAATCAATGAGATGTCACATAGGCCTTTATCAATACAGAAAAAGCATTTGATAGGCTAGAGTAACAAGTTTGGCCACTTTGAAAGACCATTTTAACCAAATAATTCAAGTGGTTAGAGAGAAGTTTATGTAGACCTATGGTTGTATATTGAATTTTTCTTTTTTATATTTAGTAGAAAAGAGGAAACATATTAACAGAATAGATTATTATAAAAGAAAAAATAATGAAACTTTAAAAAAATACCCAACAAATATTTTGTGATGAAAAAGTCTTGGTAGCAACTATGTTGAATTATAAGTTGACACATGTTGTGTTGGGGGTAAATTCATCCAAACAAATGTTCAAGTGAAAAAGTAGGCAGTTAAAAACAGAAACCAAATTAAAAAACGCAACATGTGTCAATCAATGGCATGTCTACAAATCCATATATTTTTTGCAATATGATTTTGAATCATCTTTATTCTAAATGGACAAATATCACCACTACCAATTAGTGCATGAAATGTAGCCTAACAAAGGTGTTTAGGTTAATACATATGGGTTAAAGGAGGGTATTACGATGAGTACACAATAAATAAGTAGTATTTATTACAATATACTCTTTATTAGGCATTGGTCACATCTTGAGCAAAGACCGGTGTGCCATCTGTACAGTTAGATTGGAGATGATGTGAACTCAATCAATACACCCTTCGTCATGCATCATGTCACCTTCTGATTGGTACCAGTGTGATATGCACTAGTTGGTACTGACATGATATCAGTTGATTCAAACCTATGGACAAGGGTAGATCCTCTATGCGGGACGTGGAAGTAGGCATGGCAAATTGTGTTGGTGGGTAAGGTGTCATGTTGAATTAAGGGTATACGATTATATGGGTTAACCCAAACATGACCCATTTATTAATTGTGTTGAGTTAAGGATATGTATGGGAGATGATTGGATGAATGATTGTTTGATCACTTATACCAGGAAAGATGCTTTTAATAGCATCGATAATGAGAAAATGATCCAACGCTTTGAAAACATGAGGCCTCATTATGGACAATTGCTAAATGGATTTTTAATGGACAATTATTTTAGTAAACGAATAGCTTTTTAATGAGAATTATTTCTTTGAGTAAAAGATATACACTTTAATATATTTATACATTTTTTAACTAAAATTTTCTACTTGCCCACTCTAACGGGAAATCCTTACTTCACCCTTGCCTGCATGAATGCATATGATAGATCGGAGATGTGGCTTCTTTGTTTTATGAAGGACATCCATGCCCTGTGCAACCCATTTTGTTGCTACCCTTCCCTACTAGCTTTTCTAGAGAAAATCAAACTAGATTCCAGCTTGCTTAGTTGGCAAACTAATTGATAGCTTAAGCCCTAAAATCATGGCGCAGGAGTAGCATGGATCCAATAATTTCCTCTAGTTCAAGCTTGCTCTTGGCCATTTAAGAAAATTAGTGGTACATATAGTCCAAGCTAGTTCTCAGTTGTGATTGTTGTTAAAACATCTATTTTGAAAGCCAAAGAACATCGGTGGTCCATCTAGACCAAGCTTGCTCTCAATTGTGGTTGCTTGTTGTAAAAAATTTTGGATAGCCAGAACATAGGTGGTACAATCCAAGCTTGCTCCTGTGCCCCTGGTTCTGTTATGATTGTTGTCTATCATTTATTTGGAAAGCCTAAGAGCACATATTCGGTTCTATAGAACAAATCCTTTATTGCAGCTCAAAGTGTGGCATTGTATACACTGTGATATGCATCCCAAAAAGTGAAAAATACATAGTAAAAAAGTAAAGTTCACTCACCAAATTTGATTTTTTTGGGTACGTGTTGCACTGCAAATGCATACCAGACAATGTCACACTGCAAATGCAGATAGGATGCCACACTTCAAGTTGCAATAAAGGATTTGCTCTCTCTCTCTCTTTCGGATTGCCAACAGCTAGTACTAAGTGGGAAGAGCATTTTTAAGAAACTGATTTTGGGTCCTAAAACTATATGAACTTACATAGAGGAGACTATTGATGGATAAATAAAACTGCAATGTGTAAATACATTACATAGGTGATAATGGAAAAGTTGACAGGTTCACCTCACTACAGGAAAATGTGGTTTTAGTGGCAACCATTTTCCGTCAACGGTGCAAGACATTTTTTTCCATCGACTTTAAAACTTGTTGATGGAAAACTGATATATATTAAATGATGTTTTTTTACCGTTAATTTATAGGTAAGTATAAATTCGATCAAGGACCATTGATTTAACATTTAATGTAACTTGCGTCAAATGCCATCGATTCCTAGGGTTGAGTGTTTTATTTCTTCGCTTTATCGAAACGAATCATCTTTTCATCGTTGTCTCTCAACCAAACTAGGAGGAGAGAAGAACGGAACCTCATTCGGTGGCGAGATTCCAGAGAGAGAAGAATGGAACCCTTATTCGGCGGCAAGATTCCGGAGAGTGAAGAACGGAACCCTTATTTGGCCGCGAGATTTCGGCCATATTTGATTTCTTCTCCGACAAGATCTTCATTTCTTCTGGTGCAAACTCTAGTCCCTGATCGTGACTCAAGCAACCTCCAACATAGAGTTGGGTCTCGATCTTTTCTAGCCTCTCTCTCGCGTTTATTCGAGTTCTTTTTGTAGATCCTGAACTCGGATATGCTTGTGTTGTTTTTCAAGTTTGTTTGCACGACTTGATCATTTTCACTGCTTTCACATTTCTCTTTTCTCTTTGTTTCGTTTATTTTCTTAGTTTGTTCTTGATTAGCGATTCTCCAAAAATTGTTCGTTATTTTTGGAGACTTTGAGTTGAGAAAGGAAATTCCCCATAAACATCAGGGAAAACTTTGATGCGAACTGAAAATTTTTCTTTATGTTTTTTTTTTCTATTATTGGGGATTTTAGTTTGTGTGTGTTTTTATTAGAGTTTCGATTTTCAATTCTTGGGGAAGACCTTTACTGTTACTCTACAATCGTATATGAGATATCGTTCAATTCTTTTGAAGTCACTAGATTTTTTTTCCTTGTTTGTGAATGTTTTTCCTCTTTACTTGATCTCGAAGACTAATTAAGAACAATTTAATCATGTCTTTTACCTGCAAACTGCAATGTCAGGGAATGGCTTGATTTTTCAGGAATTTAATTCATCTTAATAAATAATTACTCTTGAGATGTATAAAGCTAAATAACCACATTTAATATTTATATTCTAATTATTTGAGTAGGAAGATTAAAAATTTGATACTCCGAAGAATGGGTGTTCAAGCTTAATGTGGGTTGAAGTTCATGGGGAAATCTAAGTTTTGCTACTGGTGGTTACGTGGTGAGGATAATCTAATGTGGATAGGGCTGTCAACTATCTGATTATTATACATATTTGATCCGCTAGTATTCGATTCGAATGCATTTACGTCTGATTCGATTATTCGACTAAATTTTTGTATCCATTGAAATTAATATTTATATTTTAGTATTGTAGGACATGTTATGTAGAATACAACATATGAATACTATAACCTTAACCTTAACACATTTCTCATCTTCCATTCCAAATTTGAATGAAAAAAAGCTCCCAGTGTCAGTTAGCCATTCTCTCATTCATCTATCAACTGTCTTCCATCTCTATAATTCCTAAGTCCTTATTGTTTTCGTAAATATCCATAAAATATTCGAATCCGATCCAATATTCAATTAAATAAACAAATACAAATACGGATATGTTTACATCTGATTCATATCCCACCTTTGGCAGCCCTAAATGTGGAGATGGAAATTGATTAAATAATTATTATAAACTTGCCTAATGAAAACATTAACCATTTATATTTGATTGGTATAATTTGAGGGAAATAAAAGCGTCTATGGCTTAAATTGGAATTTCAGTATAACATGAATTGCTATTTTTCAAGAAATTCGAAAAGTTTGGAGAAAGTAATTTAGCTTTACTCATGGTACAGGTTCTTTGATAATTCAGCTTTCAGTATAACAAAGGAGTTTAGATAAATACATAAGGGTCAAAAGAGGGTATTACAGTAAATATACAGTAAATAAGTAGTATATATATATTTTTGATAGGTAAGTAGGTGAAGACAGGTTTTGAACCCAGGTTTGTGCTACGACAACCACAGACTTTACCAACTTTGCAAGCTAGCATCTTCTAAAGAAATAATATTTATTACAATATACCATTTGCTAGGCATTGGTCACATCTTGAGCAAAGATTGGTCTAGTCTATGTCCAGTTAAACTGGAGGTGATGTGAACTCAATCAATACACCTTTCATCATGCCTCATGTCACCCACTGATTGGTACAAGTTCTTTGATTGTTTAGAAAGTTTGTTGGTTTGAAAATGGGTTTTTCAAGATTCTCTCCAATTTTTGAAAACAAAAATAATACTTTTTTGTCAAAATTAATTAGATTATTGTCAAAGTTAATTTTCCCTCAACTTTCCATTGACAACTTAACATCATTTGAAAAATTGAAAAATTACACATTTCACTTCACTTTAAGTCACTTTGCTTAATTTTGTTTCATTTTCCCTAACTTTCCTTGCAAACAGGCAATGCCATAAATGTGCTGAGGATTTGGTAGGACATCTTAGAGAGTGGCTAAAGTTGGAATGACATCAGGGCCTTCACATCAGTGCCAAAAAGTGAAAAACATCCCTCCGGAAAGTGTTATCACTTTTTCAACATTGATGTGTCAGCCCTAATGTCATTCCAACTTTAGGCACTTTCTAAGTTGATCCCAGCTCCATAAAAGATGCAACTAGGTTTATTTCTAAAAACTAATATATATGTGTATATATATATATATACAACTTTGTACTTCTATAAATAATATAGAAGCAAACATGTTAGGCTAGTCTATGGCAAACCAGGCTAAAACCAAATTAACATGCTAAACCTTTTAGCCTACATGGCTCACCCATTGCCATGCCCACCAAAGGTAATTATCTCAAACAATTTATGGAGGCCTTGGATCATGTGTTGGGTTTGATCTCTTTTTATCATATAGATTTGTGACCCTACTCAACATAGTGACAACAGTAGATGAGATTTTCTAATACGTTGAGGTTACTCCCAACCAAACCTATGAACTTAATCCCACCGTTAAAAGCTCAATACAAATCTAGAGGGAAAGTGATATCCCGACAGTTATGGACCCTCTAAATTTTGAGAGGCAAAACTATCTATAGTGCCATATAAAAAATTGTAACACCCTGTGTTGCACTCAAAGGAAAAAATTGTAATTTTGTTCTGTAAGGGTAAAATTATCATTTCACATATTTTATAAATACCATAAAATGGTTTTAAAACTCTATAGACCGATTTAGAAGTGTATGGCCCAAGTTAGGCTTTGAACCCATCCCGTTTTAAAGTTGTCTTAAGAACGTATTTGGGGTAACTTCATGGAACTACCTACACCAATCCCAAGTCATGAATTAGAGTATAAGTCATATACCATTGAAAGGGTCTTCGAGTCTATTTTTCAACCCTTTTAAAATGGTTCGTGAAATAGTCTTCTAGAGGAAGTTATGCTCATTTTAGCGCGGGATGTTTGAGTTGAAAAGTTCAGAAGTCCTTGACCCATGTCCTGACCGGTCAAGACATGGTTTGGACATGGGTCATGTGCCTCGGGAGACCTCCTAACCAGTCTCCTAACTAGTCTCCAAACCTCTAACCAATCAGACCTTACCTATCTCCAACCACCTGATTGGCTAGGATTGAAAAAAATGTTGAAAAACCTAAAATTTTATATATTTTATCATTTTTGACACAAATTTCACTCATTGGATCCCTACACATATGAGATATTGACTAGGACGACTCAAAACCTTATTTACACTTCACTTAGGTCATTTTACCTTAATAAAACAAAGATGGAAAGGGTTAGAGACATTAAAGAAGTTCCTGAGCTAAGAGGAAGAGATTTTTCCCCAATTGAGTAAGTTTCATTCTCAACTCTGAAAATCTTCAAGGTTAACTCATTTTCTTCATAGATTTTCATGTTCTATCTAGCTAACACTAGTTGTACATCATTTTACAAAGAACAAGAGCAAAGAGAAGAAAGTGTTGAAAAGTGTTGAAACTTGAACAAGGAAGGAGGTTGGGATTTGGTGAGTGTTCGTACATGATGTGCTACTCCTTTGTTCTCTTACTATTTTTTTCATGGCTATTCTTCATTTTGATTAGTATTTTGGTTTCTTTATTACTTTATTATTACATCTATGGAGATTGACAAGTTTTCATCATTTGATTTATAGATTTATGAGATTTTGAGTGGGATTTTATACATGAGGTGCTACTCTTTTGATTTCTTGTCATTTTATCCATGTGAAAAAACTATAGTTTAGATAAGACATCATTTTCCTCTTCATTTTGCTTACTTTATTATTAAATCTTAGTGAGTTTCCTTCATTCAAACACTAGATCCATGAAGGATTAGAGAGTTTTCAAGTTGATTGTTCCACTTTTTTTTTTTTTTTTTTGCATTTTCCTCAATTTTTTATTGTCATTTTAGGTGGGATTATAATTTTTTTATCACTTCTTGCTAGAGTTATGTGAGTTTGATGATTTCTATATATTCTATAAAATGATTCATTCCATTATGTCTTGGTAGAAACTTTGGTTTACTTGAAATTTTGGATTCCTTGTGTATTGCTAAATTTACTCCATTTTGAGCAAGTATTAGCTAAGATTTACTCATTCTCTTTTACTACCATCATAGGTTCATTTAAATCATAAGTTTATCCTTATAATTGAATGTGAGAAGGTTGGATTCTTGTAAAATTTAAAGGGAAAAATGATTTCTACTTTATATGCTTGATGGTTGCCTTGACTTCTCCATATTTGAGATTCTTATTCATATCATCATTATTAGTTGGTTGTTCCTACTTAATTTAATTGGCTTCAAGCTTTGTTGTTTATTCTATTTCATATGTTAATTGGTCATTGATATTATTATTATGCTTCTCACTTGATTATATCTACTTACATTTAATCCGATGAGCTTCCTATCAACATCATTACATTTGCATGTCTTGTTTGAGACTCTTATCTTATTGTTGGTTTTGGAAAGTCAGAAGATGAATTCCGAATACTTGCTTTTAGTGTGAGTATGAATTATTTCTTTCTGTTTGGTTTTAAGGATCAGTTTTTCATGGTCTCATATACGTGTTTTTACTACATGGACATCTCTTGTATTATATCTTTATGTAGTTATATACAACTCTATATGTATGCATGGATTTAGAGTTTTGTTTGCTTTTGAGGTTTTGGTTTTGGTTTTGACCCGATTACTGTGACTCGTTAATAGGTGAAGACGGAACTAGTTGCCTACCAACCCTTGATGCCCTTGGAGATTTTTACGGGCTAACCCTTGATACCCTATGGGATTTTTGAGGGTTAACTCTTAATGCCCTAGGAAATTTCTGCGTGTTATAATGGTCTTATGACCTTAGTTCTGGACCCAATCATCAGGTGACATTAATAGGTGAAGATGACACTAGTTACCCACCATTTTTATTTGAGATTTCAGTTTTGTCAGAGGCCCCACTGAGTTATATAAGATTTTAGTTTTGATGAAGACCTTAAATGGGTCATATCATTCCAATTTTGCAGAGACCTTACATGAGTTATATGATTTCAGATTTGTTAGAGGTCCTATGTGTGCTAATTTGTTGGATTTGATATGAGGTGTTTTGAAGAGATTTAGTTAAGGGACCCTACATGGGTTGAATTGTTTTGATCTAAGGTATGTTTTGTTAGAAACCCTTCATGAGTTATGTGAGTTTGAGAGTTTCATTAGGCTTTCATGAGCATACATCTGTTTTGATATCTATAAGCTAAGACAACTTATTTGAGAGGTGCCAAGACCTAATTATGTATGAGTATTTCGTAGTAAGTATTTACATTACATGTTGCACTTTCCTTATGAGCTACATAGTAATTGTTTCAGTTAGGGGATTTTGATGATTTGGCTTGAGTACTTTTGGCTCCTTTATTAGAGATTGATTTCTGCTTTAATTAATTTGATTCATATTTGTTTCATATGTTTCAATTTGGAATTGAGTCCTACTCGTATAGTTTCGATTTATTTTAAGGGACATTATGTATGTTATCTCACGAGCTTTATACCTTACCCATGTTTTTAATACCATTGCAGATGACGCCCTATAGGGTGCACTCCATTGCTAGTCCAGTCTGTGTGATTGTTTGTTGAGGCAAAATGACCACTCATTTTATCTCCTTTCTATTTAGTTTTATTCCCTGCACATTTGTTGGAGACAAAATTTGACTTGTTTATTTAATAGTTTTATTTGAGGTGATGGACATGATGTTGACCCGTTTGAATGACCTACTTGATAGTATTGTTTAGATGCTCGTGAGTAGTTTAGTTGGATGGTTTGAGATTAGTAGTTTTTTTTATAAATGTTGGAGGTTATTAGTTACTTTCCACTGTATAGTTAAAAATGTATGATGATATATTCCATTGCACTTGATAGTGATTGATGTTTTTTTATAATTATGTTTCCATTGTTATTGTCTTTTGGTAATTGAGGATATTTAATTTGATAAAAGAAAAACAAAAATATATGCTACAATGTAAGTAAGATAAGTAAAAACCCCTTCTGCAAGGAACAAGTAATATCACACTCCAAGGTCTGCAAAGCCATGTACGTGTGCTTCTACATTTATTAATCTGATTTTCATATGTGGGTTTTGGGGCATGAGAATAATAACCTTACAAGTGAGTGTGATTCAATGTGGAGTGGAATGATTGGTAACCATTGTATCAACGCACCAATTGGTACCAATTGGTACCTGCAATGATTATTTTAGCAAAGGGATATGAAAGGTTATATAGTTGATAATTGTGATACAAACAATTATAACAAGTGGGAATAAAATGTCCTAGCCAACTACAAATTTGACATACAAGTGTTGGTGGGAAAAATTCCTCTTTCCCCACATTGCCTTGGGTATGGGTACCCTCGGGTACTAAGTTAGGTCTGGTACATGTCTTAACAAATAAGACTTTCTTGAGACTTCAAAAGAAAAAAATCGAAAAAATACCAAACTTTGTTAATATAATTGGATGATGGCAGAGTATAAACGCATTGCTTGATACAATCGATCACAAACCTCCTTGAAGGGGTTGTTTCACTCAATATCAAACAAGATGATTATAGGAACTAGAAATAAACCATGTTCAACTTTCCACCCCTCTTCATTGTTGTAGTCACTTCCTATACTGCGGCAGGTGCCTATAGTGGAGTGCATAGCGGTCTCGTCTGGCCGGTTTCGTGCAGCTAATGATCCGCTATTGTTGTACCCTAATTGTCATGACACATGTCTTAACGTTGGCTCCGTCACGTGTCCCTGCTTATGGCTCTATTTCTAGACCCATCAATATCCATGTGTTACTATTCCATAAATGGATTTTTAGGATGGTGCCAACAACAAGTTAACCACATGATGAACTAAATGAACCAACACATGATATTTGACCAAAACCATAACTGTAGTTATTATGAAAGTGTAAAGTAGAGTGATTGAGTCATAATTTGTTTGAAAAACATATCAACCACATCCACGACCTCTTTTATATTACTGAAAAAAGCCATTGGTTCAATTGCCTGAGAATTCTTCTTTTAGAGGATTTTAAGTCATTTCTCCTAGGTAAGAAGTGGATCAAATAATTAATGAAAAGTGGATTAACCATCTGGTCAATTAGTAATAGTAGTAATGAACGTTTGATAATCTAATCCAAATACTTTACTACTAATCATGGTTTTGAGAACCGGACCGACAACCAAACCGGTAAGATGGACAGTTTAAGTCTAACCAGGTTCGATCGTCTGTTTACATGATCTTAACCATGGTTCACTTCAAATATAAGTAAAATGTAATAAAATACCAAAAAAAAAAAAAAAAAAAACTTAATGCATTAAAAGCCTTATGATTGGATTTTTAATTTTTAGACATACCAAAAATTGTAATAAAATACCAAAGAATAAAAACAATTCATTGAAAGTGAAGGTTGGAATTTAGAAAGACACATTTCTAATTTTTTTCTTCTTAATTTGTTAAAAAAAAACCAATTGATTTTATTAGAACTGGGTTCATAAAAAACAACAGGTTTTCTTGGTTTTTCTAGTTATATGCAGTTTTTGATAGATTATAGTTGTAAGCTTTTGTAGAACCATTCTGAGTGTTGGTTCCGGTCAAACTGCTTGATCCAGTCCGATTTTCAAAACTAGCTACAAACAACAATTCTATAGAGAATGTTGAACAGTTCTCAATTGATAAAAAAATAGATTTAAATTTATTTAGATATCTAAACATTGAAGAGACTTTCTTGATGACATTTTAAAATTGCTATTTAAAGAAAGAAAGAAAAAAACCGTTATTCCAAAGCTATTGAAGCTTCATAAGTAATGGTACCACTGACATGGCCAAGTATTGGTTCATTAAGATTGAGAAGTCCTGAACCAACCTAACACCAATTAAATGTCCATTTCCTTTGTAGAAATTATGTCTTAACAACTTTTTTAGATGGTTTTTGTCGGTAAGAAAAAAATTATGGATGAACTTGAATAAATGTTTATAATTAAGTGCTGACACCTATAATGTAAATCATTTCATTTGAGTTTCTCAAGGGCTTTTGTAGCCACAATGGGATGGTTTGTAATGAATTCATTCAGATTTGCACTGATTTGTGCATGATAACGTAAGTCATTTCATTTTATAGAAAAACCTAAGATGACTTCATTTCTAATTGTAGTTACCAAATCAGTATAAATTTGAATGAATTCATTACAAACCATCACCTCATGGCTACAAATGCCTTGAAGAACTGAAATGAAATGATTACATTATAGGTGGCTGCCAAACAGGCTATAACTTAAGAGGAAAGATTGTATCCGCTTTCCTTAAAAACGCTAACCTCTGCTAGGTGTGGGGGGTGGACACATCAGTGCCAAAAAGTGATTTACATTTTTTTGGGAGGGGGATGTTTATCACTTTTCGGCGCTGATGTGTTCGCTGCCTGACTTTCAGTCGAGGTTAGCATTCTTTAAGGGAGACGGACACAATCCTTTGTAATAACTTAATTGAGCTAATGAAAACCATCTTTCCGAGTACTCAAGGCTGATGGTGAAAAAGTCACCATTAGAATAGATACAAATTATTTCTTTCGTAGGAAAGTGAAATTCAAGAAAACACTGCCTCCAATCAATCCAAGAAAAATAAAAGAGCAAAATAGATGAACAAGATACTGAATGCAATTATTCGAGATGTGATGGAAAACATAAATAAAAAAACCAAAGTTTGAGTGCAATCTGGCCTTGCCAAAAATAGAAATAAAAAAATAAAAAAACAACTGCATTATTTTTTGAAGAGCTATTGCTGCCGCTAGCTGAATCAGGAACTAGAAACTGATTAGATATGTGGTCAGAGGATGGCGATGGAGCAAATCAAATAAGTTGCTGGCAGGGGCTCTGATACCATTATCTAAAACTTTGGAGGCAAGGCCACCGGGCCTTAGTGTGGTGGTGTTTCATATGTATATATATATAAAGGCAAGAGATCAGTTCAAGTAAATCTCTGATAACTGCATGAACACAAAAAGATGGGTAATTTTTTTGTCTTTTCAGTCTTTTTGTGTTCATGCAATAGGCTAGTTAATTTGCTTGAGCTGATCTTTTTCCATATATAATAAGGTTTCACAAGCCCGATACAATGTGACATAGTACAACTATGTATGTATTCTATCAGACCCTATGGTTGGTTATGTCAGCAACACCATGGGTAAAAAATGGACCACGTCTTAAATACACAATATGACAAGACCCAAGTGTATTTTGTAAATCCAGGAGAAAAAAGATGGTCTTCATACCAATCGATCCACTTGTAAGGGTTTTGTTTGTTTGTTTTCAGCCATCTATTCATAAGTTATGAGATCTCATTATAACATTATTGAAATTAAAAATAAACAGCACATGATGGGATATTCTAAACCATTCCATTTCACTATAGCAATGTGATATATCAAAAGGAATGATTCTAAATTAAGGCCATGTCTGGTTGCCACACAAAGGTTTTCTCATGACAAAATTTTCTTGAAAATCATTTTTAAGCTGTCTAGGTACCGTGAAAAGTTTTTTTTTCTCATGATTCTTTTCTTTTTAATTTTCTTGTGGGATTTTCTTTTCTATTCTTTTCTATACAATTCAAGGCAACCAGACAGGGCCTAAGTGAAATGGTAATGATATTTGCTTAACAAACCCCAAGTAGCTAAGGAAAAGGCATTGTTAAATTGGTTTAAGTTCTCATAATGTGCTCATACTCCATGGTAATTAATGGATAAAGGGGTTACCTGATTGATATTTTATAGGAAAGCATGGGATGGTTAGTCACATCCTCTTTTGGTAACATATGCTGATCTTATATAGGAAATCAAGGAATGGCCGGAATTGAGGCAGTCTAAATGGTGGTTTAGGCTGCTCGATCTGACCATTTAGCCTTTTGTTATTATTATTATCATTTTTATTTAGATAAAGATTTTTCTACTTATGTCATTATGATCAAGGTGAGCCTTTATTAAAAGTCAACATCCAACTAAGTAAGCAGAGCCACATAAATTATTGGGAAAGGATCTGTTACATCCAATATGTCTATCCCCGTGTCCCCACACCAAAAAGTAAAGTGAATAAAGTTAAAACCATAAAAACAGTTTTCAAATGGAAACATGAGTATCCATAAAAATGTCCCAAGAATTAGGTACGCACAATGGCAAAAGAGGTGCTAAAGCATCAGGACTGAATACATCAGCATAAAAAAAGTGAAAAACATATCCCAAAAAGTATAAATCACATTTTCGGGATTGGCATGTCTTGCCTTGGGGCCTTTAGAACCACCGAAGCCGAGGCGAGAAAAATGGGGTTTAGGGTTAAAACTTCAAACCATAAAAAATTCTTCCAATAAACATTTGATGATCCCTATTTAAACAAGGTACTAAAAAAAAAAAAAAAAATGTCACCTGTGGAATGGGGACTTGGAGTGCCAAACAAATTTGGGTATAGGCATTCTTTCCCTAATTTAATAATATAATTTATTTTTGTTGTTAAGAGTAATTAACTTTATAGTCAGGAGAAGGAGAATGATTGTATGTGTTGATACAGGTTTATATAAGCATGCCATTGGTTGAAACATGATGTATTTTTGAATTTGGTGCCTCTTTTTAACACCTGAACACTTTTTTGAACTCTAAATAGAACATGTGTCAACTCATAATTCATCATAAACACTACATTCAGTTTGTCACCACAGAACATTTTCTTCCGTAAGGGGGAAATCTAAGCCGGGCGGCGGTGAATGGTAGATAATCGGAAAAAATTGGGTACGAAAATCTGCTTTTCCTGATGTATTAGAATGGCATCAGGGTGGACATTAAAAGTGAAAAGCATCCCCAAAAAGTGAAAGTCACTTTTCTGCATTGATGTATCAGCCCCTGATGTAATTCTAATACATCAGGAAAAGTAGATTTCTGTACCTAATCCCAGCCAGTAGATAATGGATATTTTGTTGATTGGCGAAGAAGACAGGACAAAGGAAATGTGGAAGGGGTATTTCGGTAATTAAAAGCCTTTACCTAAAATAAATATCGATGCTCTATTCCACACCCACCTGTATTAACAAACCCTGGGTTCTTCTTAACCTCATTCGGGAAATTTCTCCTCCGCATCCTTCTTATTGTGTTTCTAATCCAGATTTTCTAATAAATTATAATTCCTGTTTATCTTATCTGTAATTCGGAGAGGGAGATTTCGATCTGATCTTTAATGGTGGATGGATTGAGCTCTTCATCGAAAAGAATGGGGAAACTCTACGTAAACACGGTGCCACCTCCCGATATGAACAAGAACACAGAGTGGTTCATGTATCCTGGTGTATGGACCACATACATCTTGATCCTCTTCTTCTCATGGCTCATGGTGCTTTCTGTCTTCGGATGCTCCCCTGGCATGGCTTGGACCATCGTCAATCTCTGCCATTTCGCCGTAAGCGTCGCCACTTTCAACATCGCCTTCGATTTTCTTTCCTACTATAGATTTGATGTTGCCTCCTTTGTAATTGCGATTTGGTTTCGTGTTTAAATGATTTAAGTTTTTGGATCCAGATTTGTTCCGGATTTATTGGGATTAGGGTTAAAGTTTCAATTTTTCTGTGTTTGTTGATTGTGGATTTTTGTTTTGATCTGTTTTCATACAGGGTTGCTTTGTTTATTGGGTTATTTGTTATGGAGGAGGGGATTATGTTGGAACTGGATCACGTAGATGGGTTTTTTTTTGGTCGGATTGGTGTTTACTAGTTTTCAGATTTTTACGGTTGGGGGGGACTTAGAAATTAAGGGCATGCTAAAGAATTTATGCTGCTAGAAGATCATTTCTCATGAGAATTTTTTATTGACATACTAGAAGGTACTAGATTGGACAGGATCAAGAGCAAATAATTTGATCTATTTTAAGTTGTCTTAAATTCTCCAATCGTGAAGACAATGTCTTTTGAACTTGAATGAACTATAGCTTGTTTGAAGTGGGATTTGTTACATGCCATTTTGCATCTTCTCCAAAACTATAGGGTCAATAATTATCAGTTTTTCCATACTACTTTTCCGTATGTATCTTATAGTCATCTCATCAATTTATCTCTTATTTTGGGCATAATGAGTCAATTATATTGTTTGGAGTATAGGAACTGCTCATAGTAGTTTAACAGGAATATCTTTCTCTTATGCATAAATCAAACATAAAACATATGGAAGATTTCTTTAATCATTGTGTTACTTAAAGCCCAGTCACATGGCTACCAATTGAAAGGTCATTGTTTTTAGCAGCTTTTGGAACCTTCCTGAATCATGGTTTTGTTTTGGTATTTCATCTTGAAAGATTCACATTATTAAATGAATTGTGGAAATGGAAGAAATCAGATGACAATGAGGTTTTTATTTCAAAGTTATGATTTTGTCATTTTCTGACATTTTATTTTAGTATTTGAGAACAATTACTTATTTTTTTGAGTGCTTTATACACGTTTCTTCTTATGATTGATTTCAATTGGATAATAGAGTAAGACTATTTAAAAAAAAAATCTATTTTGATTCTCACTCCCTACTTTTAATGAATTCCAGTTGGAGCTTTGATAAGGATCAAAGCATGTCCAAATAGAAGTTTCGGTGGGAACTGGTCAAGTTCCAAGTAGGGCCCACTGCCAAAAGTGGTCCCAATGGGACCAACTGTATCCAGGAGGTTCAACTATGTCTTGTGTCTAGAATAGTTTCTCCAGAGTTCTTTTGGATTTTGAGATGTTCAAAGTGTCCCATGGATTCGATATAGGAGTCTTTCTAGTATTTATGGCTCCTTTTTTCCCCGTTTGGTTACAGATTTATGTTTAGTCAGTTCTATTTTATTGTGGGCTTGATTTGGGTCACTTAAGTTTAGGTGATGATTATTTATTCCCATTATAACAGTCTGGATGCTATTGGAAGTTCCAGAATCAAGCCGAGTTCAGTTAGAATTGAGTTTTGAGTTGCTAAAGGAGTAATATTGCAGGCTGGACATGTGGATGCCTATATAAAGTAATGTAATTACTTTTTCAAGAAGGTGATGAAGATAATAGTTTTTTTTTTCTATTTTTTTTTATAGGTAAATGTTAGTGATTAATTTATTAGAAGGTGAAGGCGGGTTTTGAACCCAGGCCTGTGGAACAACGCCCAGAGGCTTTGCCAACTTAGCAAGCTGGAATCTTCTTATGAAGATAATAGTTGATCCTTTGGCAATCTGATTTGGTGTTTTGATGTAGGATCAGGGCTTCCTTATACCAACTTGATGAAGGACCCGGAGGGAAGAATCTGGTACTTTAGCAAATTGATGTAGGACAGCATAGGGATTTAGGGAACCTAGGACTATTTTACAAGGAACGGTGGCAAGTGGAATGTTAGGGTTTTGATCTAATAAAATAAAATAGGGTTTATGGGATTTATAGAGGAAACTATTAAGAAATCAAGAAATACAAATTTTAAGTGGATGAAAAGCGAAGAAAGGGTGACTGCAGACTACTAGGAAAGGGAAAGGCTTTGAGATGTTTTTATAATTGCAATGAGGAAGGAAAAGTGTGGTTGAGATAATCCTGGGAATTAGTTATGATGCAATAAGCTGAAACTTAATCTAACTAAAAGAAGAAGAAGAGTTACTGCAGTAATGAGGAAATAAAGAAGTGAGAGAAGGCATGAATAAGAAGAAATATGAAGAATTTTAATAGAAGGGAAATTTTTTGCCTAAGATAATCTAGTATTTCACATGGCTGAAACTTTTATTGAAAATAAATTTTCATTCAGTCAATAAAATAATTTTTTCTATATTACACCATTCCACCTCTTCCATGTTTATGAAAGTAAACTTTGTTACTAACCCTATACAAATAGGGGCTACGAAGAAATCACCTAAGACTGAGAGAGACTCCCAATTAAAGTAGATTTAGGAAAAAATATGAATCCTGCCATATTTTGATTCCTTGCAAGTTTTTTTGGTCATAACTATTCCAAATCATGTCGGATTTGTAAGATCATGGTCTCGGTGGAAAGGTAAATAGTTAACCTTTCAAAAAAAAAAAAAAAAACAAAAAACCTTTCAAATGACACCAAATTCATGCTAAACGGATAAGTTTTGACTCCTCAAATTAAGGCCTAAAGAAGGTAATGGAAATAGATATTTTACTTTCCAAAAAATGAAATAAAACCTATTCTACGGAAAATAAATAAAACTCTCCAAACTGACAAACAAAGAACTAACCTAGAAACTACTGGCTAACAAAATTTATAATATCGAAAATATCCCTATATTGGAAGTACCCCATATAATTGAAATTTGGATATTTCTTGGGGCTTTTGAGATTGGCGCTCTGCTGAGGTGGACATATAAATGGTCCACAGAACAGCCAGACATGGCTGCATCATTCTTCTAGGTTGGGGAAAAAATTGCCCTGGTTTTGTGTAACTTTCACTATTCTCTTCCCTCAATGATCATATTAGGCTTCGCGGTGTGCGATTGCAATGGAGGACCAAGAATTGACTTTTAATTCCATCCATCACACTTTAACGGGGGATACTTCTTCGTCTTTGAATGGATTGGAAGCCTCTTTGCCACGGTAAAATCACTTGCTTGTTCTCAGCCATTGGCATAGGAGCTGGTGGAGAGAACTCGGAATGGAATCTCTTTAGAAGAAAATTGGTGCGGACTAGATTGCGGTAGGAATTGATGGGATAGGGGCAGGTAGAGCTGGTGCTGACCCTAAAAGGGAAACTATTAATGCTTCCAGAGTGGCATTGATGGAGTTTAAATGCGACTTGATGGAATCCATGGTGTGTGTATGCGTTTGGGAATGCTTTATACCATTGAATGTATTGGACATGGAATTGATTTTGAAGCAATAGAGGATTGGTAGAAGTCATAGAATAAAAAGTAAAAGAAAACAAGCCTGGGAAAATGAATCTTTTAGCTCTGATACCAAAATGATGTTGGACAGCCTTTGGATTTAAGGAATCTAGGAGGGAAATATAAGGAATAGTGGTGAGTTGAATGGTAGAATTTTTTTATTTAGTTAGATAAAATGAGGTTTATGGGATTTTTAAAGAAATAATAAAAAAATAAAGTAATTTGAATTCTTAGTGGATGAAAAGCAAAGGAAAGGTGACTGTAAGGAAAGGTAAAAGCTTTGGGATGTTTTATTTTGATGAATAACTATTTTATTGCAAAAGAGAGAAAAAGAGTACAAAAGCAAACAAAAACAACAGGGCACTGTCAAAGAGGCCTTGAGCCACCTAAAAAAACCAAAACAAAAAATAAGAACCAGAACCCCCAACCCCCTACATTAGGAAATAAACATCCCATCTGGAAGACTCCCCCATGTACATCTCCTAAGCTCCAACTCCCCATTTAGCTAGACCATCCGCCATAGAGTATTGACATCTAGGAACATGAAGAACCTCAACTCCTAGATAACCAAGAAGGTTCCTTATTTCCCACACCTGATGACTCAAGGTCTAAGACCCCTGGGATTTTCTATTACTCCAACTCACAACTGTTGAAGAATCACCTTTAACGATGCAATGCCCCAGCTCCTTAGCTTTAACCACGCAAAGGCCAAGAAGATGACCCATCACTTCAGCTTTGATGGAATCACAATTTCCCAAAGGCCCACAACAAATATAAAGAATTCTCCCTTGGCAATCCTAAGTAACACACCCAAAACCTGCAGGCCCCGGATTACCAAAAGAAGCCCCATCAAATTTGAGTTTATAATTGCCGTTTTGGGGGGGGGGGGTTTCCCAATTTTTAGTATTCATATGTAACCCAGAAGAACTATTGGAAATACAAGTCATCCAATCCTGCATAAAATCCTTCTTGGTACAGTCTCTAATTCCTTAGTGATCATTAACCAAGAGCAAACCTCAAACAGAATGGAATCAATCACTCTGCCCACCTCCCTTTTCCTATCTTAAAAAATTCTCTGGTTTCTTTCTCTCCAAATTCCTTAAATAATTCCTTGAGGCAAAGCCCTTAAGAACAATTTTCCTCTCCCCCTTAACTCCTCTACTCCATTGGTGAAAGAGCTCTAAGATAGTTTTAGGCATCACAAAATTCAACTCCATTGCCGATAAGAAGAACCTCCAGACTCTACAATTGAATCCGCAATGTATAAGATATGGTCACCTCTCTCATTATCTAGGCCACACAGAACACAAACTGATGGCTGAATTGTTTGGTCTTCTTCTTTGGAGTACATCCATAGTATTCTGCCTTCCTAACGAAGCAACCCAATTAAAAGCCTTCACTCGAGGAGGAGCAACAAACTTCCACACTTTTTTGAAACGGATAAACTGACCGACTCAAGGAATCCTCAGAAGGGACATAATAAAAAGATTTGGAAGAAAACCTTCCATCTGAGGATGGACTCCAAATCCGGGAATCTTTGTCAGATTCTGAAATATAAACACTACTCAAAAGGTCGACCAACGATCCTACAAGGGAAACTTCCCACTCGAACAAATCCCTAGTAAACCTCGGAAAAGATTAGGTACGAAAATCAAATTTTCGTGATGTATTAGAATGGCATCAGGGAGTGGACAGATCAGCGCTGAAAAGTGATAAGCACCCCTCAAAAAGTGTAAGTCTCTTTTCGGCACTGATGTGTCAGCCCCCCGATGTCATTCTAATACATCAGGAAAAATTGATTTCCGTACCTAATCCCAGCCCAGTAAACCTAAGATTCCAGGATAGACTGTTCCCATTATGAGAAAGGATTTCAGCGACTAAAGCATTTTTTGACAAAGCTATATGGAACAATCTTTTGGATGTTTCTGTGATTGAAATAATGAAGCAAAAGTGTACCTTGCTAGTATGTGATCATAACTTTTCCAAATCACATTGGATTTCCAAGATCTTAGACTAGTTGGAAAGGTATCGGAATAACCTTTTAAATGACACCAAAATAAAGCCAAACAGATAATTTTGACTCCCCAAAATAAGACCCAAATAAAATTATGGAAATAAAAGTTTTACTTTTCATAGAATTAAATAAAACCAAAATGATTGACAAAAATACTGTGTTGAAAAACTGTTGTGCATCAAAATTTTAAACCTAAGTATTGAAAATTATATATATATTTGGGGCTTTTGCATTTGGCCTTCTTGTGAGGTGGGATATACAATGGGTCCATAGATAGAACAGTCAAACTTGGCTGCATCGCTCTAAATTCCTCTTTTAATTGTTTTTCGAAACGTGGAATTTTATTAGAGCAAAAAAACAGAAAAATCACCTTGATGGTGATAGAACAAAAGAAACATGAACAGACAAGGAAAAAACTACAAGAGCAGCCCTAACAAACAAAAACAGGACTAATAGGAATCACCCAGGATCTACATGCATCCCAATCCATAAGGCATTCCAAGAATCCTATGCGAAGTCCCTTCCTAATTGAGCACATTACAGGTTATGATACTTTTAAGAGCTTCTAGGTGCTGTTGCCTAGAGTTCCATTGGGTTCATCCTGTCCCCTTTCCTTTGTTTATATTTTATGTTATTTTATAATCTGCTTAATTCCTTTTATTTTTATCTCTAAATTTGATTTTCTATTATTTCCTTGGAAGTATGCAAAAGCTCTATAGACTAATTTTCTAATCCTATTAATTCATCCCTTACCTTATTTCAAGTGCTAGACTGGAGTTTTAGTTTTTGATTTACTGAAATAAAATTCTGTTTACTCTATCTTTTGTTTTATTTTAATAATCTTACTCAACCTGTAGTTTTATTCCCTATTCCAATCCCATGACTGGTGGTGTTTTCTATTGCACTGTTTCTCTTTCCCCTTTATAGTCCTTGCAACAGTTCAATCTGTCTTCATTCTATTTGTGTTGTTCATAAGCTAGTTTGTTGTGTTGTTTAGAGAATTTACTTAAAATGTGTTTAGAAGTCTACTCTTTTTGCATATACTTTGTCACATCATTCATTCCCTTAAGTTGCCCCATGGCTCTATATATCGTTGTTGATGAGCATGACTCTTCTTTCAGGTTACTTATCACTTCTTTCACTGGAAGAAGGGAACTCCATTTGCTGAAGATCAGGGTATGTATAACAGATTGACTTGGTGGGAGCAGATAGACAACGGCAAGCAGCTTACTCGCAATAGAAAGTTTTTGACTGTTGTACCCGTGGTGCTGTGAGTATTCTTCTATAATATAAACCTTTAATACAAAGGCATACTGAACATCATATAACGTTTCTAAACAATGATTTTTTTTTTTTTTCTTTTTTTTGGAGAATCATCATGCAGATCTGTGGTTCCTTTGTCTTGTGATGATTTAAGTATTAACCTGTTTAATAAATTGTAGGTAGTCAATAACTCAGTATGCTTTCTCAATATTCTGCATTAGTGACAACTGGGTGTACATGGAGCATGCTCAATGTGTAGGATTACCAAATTGAACATGTTATTTTCCTAGGATCCATTCTTAGAAAACTAGGGAGCTGTTGAGACTTGAATTGCTTGATAATTAACACACCATTGCGACTCAAGAAAGTCATCTTTGTTTTTCAACAATTGTTTCAAGATGACAAATTTGTAAAAAAACCTTGAAAAGTTAGAGATCGATGATGTGGGAGTGTCCATCACCAAAAAAAAAAAAAGATGATGTGGGAGTGTGCAATGTTTTCAAGGGTTTGACTGAGTACATTTGCTTCTTGACACTACCTTGAAGATGGATGTTTTGACCCATTGTAGGATTGGATATTATACTTTGCTTGTTGGAAAAGCATAGTTCTAGGGAAGCTTGGTACAAGGTGAGAAACTCGTTTGAGAACCTAATTTCATTTTGCTTCCCCAGGTAGTGGGAAGTGCACTTCCCAAGTTTGGGAAGCATGGTGAAACAAGTGGAAGCTAATTAGGGAAATGAGTGGAAGCCTCTAGAGAAGCAAGTAGAAATGTCAGAATAATCGACTAGGAAGCGATCCAAGAAACAATATTGTATTTTATTAAATGTAAATCCTATGCTGTTGGCATTGAATAAAATATTATCTATTTGTAAGAAAAAAAGATTTAGTATTGAATTTATTGTTTATATTATTTTATTTCAATCCTATAAAAAAATATTAAAATCCGATGATTTTTATATAAGGTCTTTTATAGTCTGACTCAAAGATGTAAATTATCTACAAAAAATCTTATGTATGATAAAATTTAAGGTATGGCTAGCAATACTAATAACAAGTGGTTTGCATATTGATTTATGTCATGATTCTTTGTACCTTATGTATTATAGATTTTAGGTTTTTATTACTTTCTTTAAGTTTATTCATTTTATTATATTGTAGTTGAAATTATTGATTGTAACTTATAGTATTTATCCAAAAAAATTTGATTGTAACTTATAGTTATTTACTTTATTATCTTTTAGCTTCTCACTTTTGCATTGCTTCCTGCTTTCGCGTCTTGCTCTGTAATTATGTGGAAAAGTATTAGGCCAAGAATCCAAAGAAAGGTTCAAAACCAAATTGGACAAAGGACACATATTGAAGGAATTGTCATATTTGAATTCATGGAACATCAGTGTGTTGGACCATAAGAAGGCATCTTTGCATTGCTATTGATTTTTATGGTGAAGGAATTAATTTTTCATATTTTTATGCTGATAACTATGACTTGCTCTTGTTGGGGAGTGAAGATGATTTGAACGGATAGTATCTGAATTTGGAAAATCATTGGTAATGTGTTTTTTTGCAATGTCTATAGATTGGGGATTTTTATATGGCATACAACCACACCAATGTTCTGCTGAAATCTCATTAATCCAAGAACTGTACTATAGGAAGTAGTTCACTTGGATGTATTGGAGAAGTTTTAGGTGTGATGTGTTTGTATTGATCTCTCTAGATTTATTTTCAGGAACAAGCTCTAATGTTTTAATCCTTGTGTTCCTCCGCATTTACTTGGGAAAGATTTTATGCTCTCCTTTCTTCTTCCCACCACTCTTTGCTTTGGCATGATTGTATCTTTTGCACTTCACAAAGGAGCATTCATGTTACTTACCACTGTCTAAGACCTGTTTTTGCTCGATGGTTACTGCTCTATCTCAGTCAAGCTGTTCTAAATATCCAAAAAAAAAAATGGTGTGAAAGATGAAACTTTTCACAATGTAGGTTTTGTCAGTTAGAGGCTTACCACCAATATATTCATCTAGTTTCCTGTAATGTAGTGACGTCATCAGCTGGGAAGTTGCCTCTCAGAAAAGATGGTTGATTATTCTTAGTAAAAAAATAGCTGCATAATTCATAGGCTTCGAACAAGTCATCTTGATCTGCACACTAATTGGATCTAAGAAAATGAAAAGTCATTCTTGATCCAGATTTGTTGGCAACCGGTAGATAGCGTAAGGCGTTGCAAGTATCTGAGCATCTACACTTCAGCCACAACAGTGTAGAGCTGCACCTTGTTGAATCTGCCAAACTCATCCGAAATACCTAGCTGCATTGCATTATATGATTTAGACAATACCAACTGGGACTCACCACCGTCAAAGTTCAGTTGGAGCCAGAGATCATCAGATAGGTAGTTTCATAGGATTGGATCAAGGTGACATACTGGTAGTGGTTCCTGCAGGTTGGATTGCCTGGAATTAATCTGCCTGAACTGGTGGGTTTATAATATAAGTTGGGTTCAGCAGTTATTTTGGGCTCTCTGAATAGGCAGTGGATGAACAGGTGGATGGAGGTTTTCTGTTCTATAAGGCACATGGGACTGACAGGCAGAGAAATTCTTGCTGGTTAAGTAGACCCATAGTAAGTTTGTATGTTACATGTATAATATTGATTCAGGATATTACAAGCTATGATACCCAATTGATGTGGGGCAGTCTAAGCATATAGAATCCTGCTGATGGGCCCAAATAGATAATGTGCAGAAGCAAGGACTGAATTAAAAAAACCAAGAATTGACTATAAAATCACCCAAATAATAGCAAACTTGGAAGAAAGTACAAGGGGGAATAAAGAGAATCAAACCAGAGAATTAATGAATGATTATGGAAGGATAAGAGATGGAATGAAGAGAAGAAATTGGAGAAAGAGGGCTGTTTAAGGGTTTCCGGAATTTCTGGGAAGAACCACAAAATCACCAAAATACCTTTGCAGACATGTCAGAATTTTATGAAAATTTACAGGGTGTTAGATGGGTCTAACAGTAATCTCCATGCAAAAGTTCAACTAATTTTGATCATTAGAAGTATATAAAACATATGATTTATCAGTCTGCAGTGTTATGTGAAGATGATAACATAAAACAAAGTAGGAATCTTGATCAGAAACAGATCAAATTAGAGACTGAAGTGGAGTTTGAGGGGAATGATGGGGAAGGGAATTGGGTAGAAAACCCTGAAAAGAAGAGAGAAAATTTATGATTTATAGGGATGTGATTTTACTAGAATTGTACTCTAGAAAATTCTGTTGAAGTATGTCAATGGCACTTGGAGAATCAGAGACAGAATTCTGCACAGAACTCTCTAAAGGCAGTGAAGTGCGAATTATACTGCTGAAGAACAGAACCTAACAAAGTGAAGAACATAATACCTTACCTTGGCTGGTGTGATTAGGCATGATAGTTGTTCTTGAAACTCCAGCCGAGAGCTTCTTGTTGTGCTGCATATTTCAGAATTCCAGCAACTTGTTTTTAATGAGTGTGATATCTTAACAATAGATGGGGTTTGAGGGAGGAGGAAAGAAGAATGATAGAGAGAAAAGGAGATAGAAGAAGAATCGAGAGAAGGTAGAAGGTAGAATGTAGAAGAGTATGCAAGAAGAATAATGTAGAAGAGGAGGGGAGGAAGAATGAAGACCAAGGACAGGCCTATGGTATCCACATGGCTACACCATTGGAGGGGAGGGATAAACCCCACAACCAAACTTCAATTTAATAAATAATTCATTGCTAACTATTACAAAAGTGTGCAGTCCTATATGTAGGCTTACAAACTCAAGGAAATAGCAAAAAACCAAATTAGAAAGTCTTAACTACTAGCTTACTAGCTACCTTTCTTAGACCTAAAACTACTAATACCTCGACTTTCTAACAACAAAAACTACCAAAAATTAAGGCCTTCTAGAGGCTTTCGACCAACACTCTAAGAGGGTGCCACTTTGACTTGTTGACTCACCAAAATTATTAAATTATCTTTGGCATTATTGTCTTATTACAAAAATACCTGTATACTAAAAAAACCTAAACTACCCTTGGCACTATTGACCTTATTACATGATTATCCCACCCTAAAAGACCCTAATTCACCCATGCATTGCACACATCTTGAACCTGGTCTTCTTGTATGGTGGCACATACAAGAGTCTCTTGACTATGTCCGCATCATTCTCCCGGGATGGGGAGAAATTCATCGTCGAATTTAAAAGCAACCAATCTCAACCACAGATTCTTGTGAAAAGGCTTTTTTCGGAGTCTGCAATAGAGGCGGTAAATGTGGTGGACGATGTAAGATTGAGGTATTGTATGAACCTTCTTACTTGGGCAGCTTCCTTGTCTTGGAACGCTGCCTGACCTTGGATCAAATTGGAATATCCTCACATCTTGGCAATCTTGGCCTCGGGCTTTATCTTGACTTCGGGTTTGGAATCAAATGGAGAAGATGATAGCTTATCATCCTTAGGAGTTTTAGCATTGATGAAGTGAGCTTCTTCTTGTATAGTCTTTTTCAAAACAGATTGCACAATGGAAGGAGACTGTTGAGGCCTTGTTTTCAAATGATACATGTCTCGTGGTTGTAGGCTTGTAGCTAACACTCCTTTCATCAATCCATGGCTTTCCAAACATGATCACATGGTCTTTCAATAGATTAATCTTGTACTCAACACTATCTTTATATTTTCCAAGTCTTAATTGAAGAATAAACTCATCTTCATAATACATACAATAGCATTGATGATGCGGAACAAGAGAGGAAACAAATATATTTTGCAGAAAAATAATTCTAAGAAAATTAAATAATGAAATTTCGGATTAGGGGAAAAATTGTAATTTTAGCAGATTTGATAAAATTACCAAAATACCCCTTCCACATGTTAGAAATTTATGAAACCATCCAGATCAAATCTCACTTGTATAAGGGCTCTAGGGTTAAAATTTCATAAGATTTGAGCAAGGTTTGATAGGTTAGACATTCAAGTTTCAGAAAATTGAAGATTTTTAATGGAGTTTCAACAGGACAGGAGGGAATCTTGGGATTTGGAAGGAAGAAACAAAACTCTTAAATAAAATTTGGAAGAGAGAACTTTATAAGTGGTACAATTTTCAATTTTATGCTAACCAGGAAATTTTGATCAAGTTTAGTGATAGGCTCAGTAATACTATGACAGAACCAGGAATTCTAACAGATACTTGTAATGTAGTTTAGAAATTATCAAAGGAAAAGAATGGCTAAGATCACCTGTCAAAATCTGAACAGGATCCATTCAGTTCAAGTACACAATTTGTCCAATGATGGTGATATGATCTTTGCAAAATTCTTCACTCCAACCTTTGAATCGATGGAATTATGAAATATAACAGAGGGGAGGGTGATAGAATATCAAAGATAAGAGGATGGAAGAAGAAGAAAGAAGGAAAGAAGGAAGGGAGGAAGGGAGGAATAGGGAAGAATTGGAAGAGAAGGGCCGTTGTGGGGTATGGAGAAAAAAAGAAAGAAAGAGATAAGCCTTGGTCCATGACCAACTTGGGAGACCCCAAAATTCAAACAAAACTTGATTAATTCTTCAATGGTTTTTATTTCATGGGGGAGGGGCTTATAAATAGGCTTTACAACTTTCAAAATTATAAAATTTCCTAAATTAGAAACTACTAAAATTCACTTAAACTTACTCCCTAAGTTCATTAAATTCTAAGACATGCTAAAATCCTAAGACCACTTTCCTAAAAATTTAAAACACTAAGACCTTGGGGACTAAGCATTGTCGACCAACTCAATTGTCGACCAACTCATTAGTGGACCCCTTTTATTAACTTTAGAGGCTACTAAATGATAAAATAAGGGCTGTCGACTAAGCCTGATATACTCAAAAAATCCATTAGCTTTTCAGTCATATTACACTCACATGTCCCCTAAATTAAAAACAAACAAAAATCTTTACACTATTAACTTTATTACATAAAAAACACATAAAATATGTACCCCCATGGCTAGACCTCTTTAAGTCTTCTTGGTTTTGGGCTTGGGTTTCCACAAAGGGAATCTTCGATCCAACCAAGCAATGGATGCTGCATTAGTTGATTTTCATCATATTGAAGGATCTTATTAATCACACTTGTGGAAATCTAATTTTCAGGGTGCTTATCACTGATCAAAACTTTGATCACCTTCCCAGATGGGAGAGTAAACTTAGTTCATCCTTGACCGCGCTTAATGATTTAACCAATGACCTGTAGCTATATTGATCAGAAACAGATCAAATAAGGGGACTGAAGTGGAGTTTGAGGGGGATGATGGGAAAGGGAATGGGATAGAAAACCCTAAAAAGAAGAGAGAAATTAGGGTTTGGGGGGAAGGGAATTTTACCAGGATGGTACTCCAGAAAATTCTGTTGAAGTATGTCAATGGCACTTAGAGAATTAGAGATAGAATTATGCAGAGAATTTTCTAAAGGCTTCACAAGATTTAAGTGGGAATTATATTGGAGAACAGAACCTAACAAAGTGAAGAACAAAATACCTTACCTAGGCTGGTGTGATTAGGTATGATAGTTCTTGAAACTCCAGCCGAGCTTCTTGTTGTGCTGCAGTTTTCAGAATTCCAACAACTTGTTTTTAATGAGTGATATATCTTTACAATAGATGGGGATTGAAGGAGGAGGAAAGAAGAATAATAGGGAGAAAAGAAGATAAAAGAAGAATAGTGATGCAACATCCATTACTTGGATGGATAGAAGATTCCCTTTGTGGAGGCCCAAGATCAAATAAACTTAAGGACTTCTAGCCGTGGGGGGTACATATTTTATTTGTCTTTTTTTTAATAAGGTCAATAGTGCCAAGTCTTTTATTAGTTTTTAGTTTAGGGGCATGCGAGTGTAATATGGCTGAAAAACCAAGGTGTTTTTTTAGGTATACTAGGCTTAGTCGACAACCTCTTGTTTTGTGTAAAGTCAATAAAAGGAGCCCACTAATGTGTTGATCAATAATGCCTTAGTCTCAAGGTTTTAGTTTTAGTGTTTCAAATTTTAGGAAAGTGTGGTTTTAGTATGTCTTAGGATTTAGTAAACTTAGGTAACAAGTTTAGGTGAATTTTAATAGTTTCTAATTTAGGAAAGTTTATCATTTGAAACTTGTAAAGCCTATTTAAAGGCCCTCCCCTATGAAATAAAATCATTGAAGAGTTAATGTGTTTTGAATATTTTGGGTGGTTTCCTAAGTTGGTTGTGGACCAAGTATTCTCTTTTTCTCTTTCTTCTTCTATGTCCCTATTCCACAACATTCCCTTCTTTACTCTCACTCTCTTCTACTTATTCTTTTTCTCCTTTCTAACTAATCTCCTTATGAACACCCCATGACACCACACATGGCACGTGTATAGATTTGCATCCAAAAGTGCCACGAGTCGCTCACAAATAAACAGATGTCCATTCATTAATTGAAGTTGCCACCAACTGTTTAGATGCAAGGACATCATGGATATAAATAAGAAAATTTACTTTTAAAATTGATAAATTGGTTGATGACTCCAACTCAATGGTTTAGTCTAGAAATTCTCATGGATTTGGGGGTTCAATTGTAGTTAGGGAATGTGTTAAGCACCCTGAACTACCCACCCATAGGGTGGTTACCTACTTGATTAAAAGGGTCCTTAATATTACCATATCCACTTGTGTGGAATTGAATTCTATTAATCTACATAATTATGTAAAAATAAACATAGTACTCTCTTCATATGTTTTGAATAATGTAGAAAATTATGTTTATAAATATATAAATAATCTTATTCTTTAATTATCCAAATCCCCCATTGCCTACTCTAAGCATCACTCTCTTACATCACAAATAATGGTTCTTCATGACAATAGATGTCATTTAGTTTAAATGAAATGATAAACAAGAGATTAAACATCCATCTTGATTTATCATTTCATTTAAAACTAAGAACTCACCAAACCATGCCTAATCAAAGGGACTATGTCTCTCACAATCTAATTGCCTGGCTCCCTGTTTACCTTCACTAACGTTGCACTATCTCGTATACCAAGAGACAAGTAGAAACACAACACAAAGAACAAAGCATTCACCAAGATGGTGAATCATAAGAGAAAGCAAACAACAACAAACAAAACAACGAGACACTAAACAAGCAGTGTTGATACAAGACCAGGAAAAAAAAAAACACTATACAATGTTCCCCCATAAAGCCACTCAACTCCCTTCGTCATAGTCCTTAGAAATGGAGACCCAATCCAAGAGTAGCTCATAAACTTGAACCAGAAAACAAGTGTGAGAGGACTTGCCCTAAAAAAATTCACAAGTTTTGCTTCTTCCTAACTACCTAGCAAACCACACCAGGTTAGAAGTGCCAAATAGCCCTAGGAGAACCCCCCCAACTCCAAGATCCCCCATTTGGCAATCAGATCTCTAAATAAGCTTAAGTGGTGAGCCAAGCTGAGCTCAACTCTCAAGCTTATGACGAGTCTGAGCTGAGCCTGACCATTTGTGTGATGAGCCTGAGTTAAGTTGGGCATAGCATAACTCAGTTTGGCTCATTGACACCACTATGTTTTAGTACAACAAAAGTAATTAGTACCAAAAGATAAAAACAATTTTACACATGATTGACATGATGTCTCAGAACAATAAAAGATTTTATAAATATAAATTTATTTATTTTTATTATTTATTTATTCAAAAGCAAATCAATTCTTTCTTAACAAAGTAGAGTGATGTGACGACATGACAATGATTAATCAAATAAATATACGAGTGTTATTATGTATCAACATATTTAATGTTTTATATATATATATATATATATACATATAAAAGACTCTTAACGAGTTGAGCATAGTGCACAGGCTCAATCGGGTCGGGTTGGGCCAAGTTAAAGCCAGCTCAAAGTATAATACATGGGCCCGAGCTTGGCCCGAACCTAATATAGTCTACTTGAATTCGGCCTGTTATAAAATAATGGACTTCGGGCCGAGTTCGGGCTACCCAAATTGAGCATAATAGGCCAAAACATGGTAGAGTTAAAAGGTGCTTACATGTGTCCATAGAATCTACCAAATTCAACTCCACATCATTTACTATAATAAATAAATTTAAATATGATGTCGAGCATTTATTGTATCAAGATAGTCTGATGTCACATCAACTTCTAATTTATCATTCTACCCAAAAAATACTTATTACTCTATCAAAGTTGTCCTTTGTCAAGCATTTATAGTATGAAGACAACTTTTTTTTTTTTAAAGCTTTGAAATTATATATTATATAATATTACATGTAGATCGGGTTGGGCTAAGGCTTGCCCGAACTTGGCTTGAACATTACTCTGGGCCTAGGATAACAGCCTGAACTCAACCAAGTTCAAACTTACCTTAGCTCAATGATGCAGACATTATTAGTAGGCTCATGTATGCAACCCCACATAAGAGGGCTAGATTTAAATGTACATTTTATGTGGGGTTATTTATGATCTTGTAAGGGTGTGGGTACAATATTTTATGTGTCCATGTAATAAGGTCAATAGTACCAAGGTTTTGTTGGTTTTTTTTTTAGACAGTAATCATGTCACTTTTAGCCGAAGTTTTCTAAGGTCAAAACTTGGCCTTTTGGCTTGATTTGGGTGTCATTAGAGAGGTTATTTAGTTACCTTTCTAGCAAGACCAAGATTGCACAAATCCGAGGTAATTTGGGAAATTTATGACCAAATTACTAAACGAGTATCAATAAATGATGGGAATAGTGTTTTTAAAAGTTGTGGGTCAATAAGTCAAAGTGTGGGGCCCTTTAGTAAGCTGGTTGGTAGCCTCTCTAAGAGGGAGTTCTTAGTAGTTTTAAATTTTAGGAAAGGATTTTACCAAAAAAAATAAAATTTAGGAAAGTAAGTTTTTAGAATGTTTTATGTTTTAGAAAACTTGGCTAGCAAGCTTAGGTATTTTAGGAAGTCTAATTTTAGAAACTTTTTAATATTTTAAGATTGTAAGTGTATTTAAAGGCACCCCTCCCTCCATAATTTCTGTGAAGACATTAAACAAAAAGTGTTTGAATTTGGGTGGTCTCACAAGGTGGCCGTGGGCCTTCTCTTCTTCCCTAGGGTGATGCCACTAGGCTCCCCCCCCTTTCTCACTCGTGGGTTGTAACATCTCTAGGTGCAATCTTGGGGCTCTCTCACCCTCCCAATTTCTCTACTTTTCTTCTTGTTCTTCTTTCTCTTTTAGTGCTCCTCTTATACTTGCTGGAAATTCATCAACATTAAAGGATTAAAGTGTTGGACTCCATTAAAAAGGTATGTGTTGCCGAAATTTTGTAGGTTTTCATACTCTTAAAATCGTACATCCTTAATCCCCCTTTCTTCTCATCTTTCTTTGTGGGTTTTGATCCTTATGTGATCCCCTACTAAAGCCCTCTCTTTCCCCTATGATCCCCCTCTCAAAACCTAAAAATTCCCTGTTTGCCTAAAACCTCCATTAGGGAATATGTGGTTTTTTGAAATTTTATGATTTGACAAATCAATTCTTATCCAAATCTCATGAAATTTTAACTCTAGACCCTTTGAATGATGCACTACTAATCGGAAAAGTTCCATAATTTTCTGACTTGTGAGAGGGGCATTTTGGTTATTTTGGATTTTATGTCTAAAATTACAGAAATACCCTTTTGGGTCTCTCTCTCTCTCTCTCTCTCTCTCTCTCTCTCTCTCTGATTTTCTTTTCCTTTTTCTATTCTAATTCTCTTATTTCATTTCTGATATCTTATTCTTTGTTTTTATCAATTTCTGTGGCTACTTGTAGGTTCTAACATCCTAATCTTGAGTTTTGCTTCCACACTTTAACTTTGACAAATTATTTGAGGTTCTTGGGAATATCCTACATCATCCAGCCCACTCAAATTTTGGGCTGAACAATCCAGGTTTTGGGCCAGTTTGTCCCAATTGACAACCTTAGCTAAACAAGCTCAATTGTAGGCTCTTGGCTCATTGGCTGCCCTGGGTGAAACCATATTTGGCAATATTGATGTATTGACTTTACACTAAGTAAAAGTGCTCAGTGGCTTTTTGAGTATGCAAAACTCAAGGATAGTCATTCTTCAAAAGAACTAGATGTGATCTGAATGAGGTGAATGGTTGAGTCTCCATTCCTAGCAGTTTGATTCTGTTGATATAGTTATTGTTTGAGTCGAGCTAGATTAGCAAGAAGCACGTTCACATTTAGATTGTATAGGCAAGCAAAAGGGAAAAAGGGGGGCACCTTGACATGTACCTTTGGATGTGATGGGGAAAGATGCAGGGGGATCCAAAAAGAAGCTGAAGTGGCACAAGGCATAATCATAGAGACATAATATGGGTGCAACATGGGCTGGGTTCAACCTGAACCTGTTTGGCCAGCCTGATATTTAGGTCAGCTATGGTTGTATTTATTATTATTATTATTATTGTTATTATTATTATTATTTTAATGATGGAAATTTGATCAAGAGGCAAGAGAAAACAAAGCAGGCAGCTATGGTTGGGATTTTCAGTGCTCAGTTTGGGAAATTGCAACCTGACCTGAGGTCGAGTTAGGTTTGGGTTGAGGCCTCGGGCAACCTGACCCAACTTGAGTCTGACCATACATGCATATAAGCCCATTCACTATATACCTGAAACTTTCAACATTTTTGGAGCAGTCATTTTCTACTCCATGATACAAAGTCAACTCTCTAAATACTTAAAACATTTTGACTTTAAATACAAACCTCTCCTCCCTCTTTGCCAAAAGTCAATGTCTCCTTAGTGTTCATTCATAGAAGATTTGCTTCAACAAAGACCATGAATAACAAATTCTTCCTTGATGAATTCTTATTCTTTGGTAGACTTGCTGTTCTTGTTGAAGTGGAGATCAAAGATGCAAATGGATTGGGATCGGTAGATTCTGCATAGAACATAGTAGTTGGTGTTGAATCTTAACCAGCTCTATGTGGCTGCATAAACAAGGTCTAGGCTGAGGACAACACCATTTGTCGGTAGGGTGATGATGCCATGATCGCCATAATGCCTTATACAATGTTTGGTCTATCAATTGGTGAGCACTTGAGCTTCCCTCTCACACAAACACACAACCTGCCCAATCTGAATTTGCATTGGGCTCAGGTCTGTCAGGCCATGGGCTAACCAGTGTGCTCATAGTGTTGGGCTCGGGTTGACCCTCATTGCGGTGCAGGACTTTTGATATGCATCCCCAGACCTAATTATCAGGGAAACCAAAGTACTAAAGAATAATAGCATATTGGTGAGCACACTTGACATACTCAACTCTGTCGTAGATTTTGGAGATCTTTAGTCTGATTGCAATCACTCCCTATAATTTTTCCTGTTTACAATTAGGGGCATTAAATATTTTTGCCACTATATTACTGTGAGAGGTGAAGCAAACATTGTCATTCCAGAGGATGATTCAATTCACATGGAATTTACTGGACTTGGCATGGGACTTTACATATGTCACTCAGAATTCCACAGGTTTCTCAAGGTCAGATAACATTCTCAGGATGAGCACCTTTGAAAAATGTCTAGTGGTATATAAATGTAGTTTTCAGATACAAGCACCGAAAGCTTCTTTTTGGTAATAAGGTTGGGAGAAATACCTGAAAAACTGCTGAAACGCAGGGCTTTAAGGGGTTCAGTTTGTTTCATGACTGGTCATGTTTATTCTACAGTAACTGGGTGATGAAGGTGTGCTTGGCCTAAAGGTGAAGGAGCTAGTGGGCCTGATGCAGCAGATTGGCAGAGTAGTTTGTTCAGCTGTTGAGATCGTATGGAAATGCCACACTAGCAAGCTTACTCTTTTTTCTCTGTTACATTGTGTTTTGCTTGTTTCTTAAGACTGAAAATTATGTTTTGTTGCCTGATAATGATGGAACCATGGAAAGTTCCCCTCATGAACCACAATCGTTGATTTTTGAGCCAAAATAAATTCCTGCTGATGAAGTACGAAGGAAAATCAACATTGCAGAAGGAAATTGAAGTTGTAGAGCTTTTATCTCCTGCATTCCACTTCAACCATGTCACACGAACATGTAACACAATACCTCCCATGTTGGTAAATAATATTTGATAGGTTGCTATATGAGATGCTAAATTGTTGCCTGTCAATAGGTACTACTGGTAATTGTGAGACTGATCTAATATTTATGTAACACTAGTCTAATGAGTGAGAAACGGAAAGCAAATATAGAGAAACCCAGGGTTAGAGTAATGCATGGTATTGGCTTGGAGTGGTGATAATCTATTTTTCACTTTTTAGAAAGCTATAGAGGTTCCCTGAAATGTCATCTGAAGTTACACCTAATGAAGAACCATGCTATATCTACCCACTGTTTCTGTTGCAGGTACTTGATAGCCTCACACACAACTGATTACCAGAACCCGATGCTCTTTCTCAATACTCTTGCAGTGTTCGTGCTGGTCGTTGCCAAGTTCCCAAACATGCACAAGGTCCGCATCTTTGGAATCAATGCAGAACAGTGAATTGTCTCATATATGCATAGACTGTGGTTTAACTTCTGTAAAAGCCTTTGGTTCTCTACTTGATGGTTGTATCCCTGTACAGAAGTTTGAACTGGAAAGGGTACTGACTGTTTTCCCCCTTTTTCTATATAATTGAGAGTTCAGCGTTGACTGCTTTTTACAAAAGCTATCTCGTCTGCTAGATACAAAAAGAATAAGTGTATTGCATTTTTCCATTGTACAGTTTGAGAATTTCTCTATGGAGAATTTTCTGTGCTGTTATTATCATCTTTACTCAAAGTTAAACGTGCTTTGCTTCCCATGTATTTGATCATTTTTTGTGCCTGGAATGACTTATGCCCAGAGGAATGAAACAAAACTGACTAGATGGTGCTCCTCTAGCAGTCTGTTCAGTGTTTCAAACTCAACGGTGGAAAGTAAACCTGGGGGTCGTGCTCGTTGCGGGATTTAACCCAACACCTTAGCACAAGCTGCTGACAGCCATGCACAGCCTGTGTCTGCATTCCCAAAACTTCCGGCTGCTGAGGAAATTTGTTCAGCTGGACCTTAATATTTAGCCTGGATTTTAGTTTGTGATTGGTTTGACCTAAATACTTTGTCAACCTGATTTGTGTTGTGGCTCTGATAGATGAGCCTCTCTGGTTTATTTTTAGGTAAAGAGATGAGCCTCTGGATGAGCTTCAGTGACCCATTCACAGTTGGATGGATTTGCAACGTTTTGGTGTTAATTCCATACTCTGGTGCATCGGACTCATTGTTAGTAATAATGATTAATGGAGGGTCGGTTGTAGGGTAGAGCTCCTTGGCTGGAATGGAGACCAATGGTCTTCTATCCAACCAAATTCTCATTTGAAAGCGCGTGTTTTGCTGCTCAAGGTTTTATTTTTTTGGGAGTCGGGTCATGTTTTGTGGGCCTATCGTGAAAGAGTTTCCAAAACCAAAACTGAATCAAGCCATAATAATCCTAGAACACTCAGTTCCTGATCTCAAGAACTTGGAACTCATTGCAGAAGGGAGAGGATATAAATTTAAATCTGCTGTTTTAGGATTTTTTTTTTATTTTTTGGGTAAAAATTTCTGCTGTTTTAGGATTGATAATATGTTTCTTAATTTTCGGAGATTCCCCCCTTTTTTTGTTCTTTCTCGATTTTCTTTCTTATGCAAATCATAGGAGAGATGTTTCTCTGGACTACTTGATTTATGTCTTTATTTTCTATCAGTAATGGAAAAGGTTTGTGACCTAAATTTAACTTTTGGGGTGCAAAAAACAGATTAATTGAGCTATGTGAGCAATCCAATGAATGCAACTTTCAAGCCTTTCAAGCTCGTTAGTTATACACGTTGGTATATGCACAACATAGCCAGCAAGTGAGGACTTAGTTCGAGTTTTGCCAAGATAGTGCCTAGCACTCAGCCTTGATCACTCGACAGATGGTTCTGAGTTGGACTCTGGGTGGATTTGGGTCTGGCCGAGCTAATTACTAAGCACCCTCCTTTGCCCCCATTTGAGTTCTGATTCTTCTATGAAGCTCAACGGAGTCTGCAAATGAACCAGTTGTGATGCAACAACTGCCATTTCTATCGGTATTCTGGTCATTAACACTGTTGCATAATTGCCAAAACACCGTCCTTTAATCCTGCAGCGTGTGAAGAGGTTTATTTTGGTCATTATGCGATTGTGCAATTACTAAAATACCAGACTAACGACAAATATGAATCCTTGAAAGATGGGTGTTGCATCCCTAGGTGGCGACCCTCTTGCACCAGGTGCTGAATCACTGGCAAAAAAAGTGGAAAACCCACTTCTTTATGCCAATATTGTTTTTTTTTTTTATAAATATTTTTCATCACGTGTCATACAGCACCTGGCGGAAGAGGAAGCCCGGCGCTTTTTCACAAGAGGAAATCCGCCCTCATTTTGTCTATGTCAGTAGAGAAGTCTCTGCTGCAAGTTATAGTCACCCCATGGTTGTTCTCACCCGAGATGGTGACATGGAAATGTTTCAGTTTTTCTAGTCACCTAAGGCTGGGATTAGGTAAGGAAATCAGTTTTTCCTGATGTATTAGAATGACATCAGGGGGCTGACACATCAGTGCCGAAAAGTGACTTTCACTTTTTGGGGGCCAGGTGCTTATCACTTTTCAATGCTGATGTGTCCACCCGCTGATGCCATTCTAATACATCAAGAAAAGTTGATTTCCATACCAAATCTTTTCCGTAGTTAGCTGTATGTTTACATTCCCCCTCAAACTGAGCCAGGGTGACAGCTAAAGGCCCAATTTGGATCGCAATGGCCCAAAAGCATGTCCAGCTAATGGCTTAGTGAATATGTCAGCCACTTCATTTTCATATTTCATAAATCAAGTAATCAACAACCCATGTACAACTTTCTCCTACACGAAATGATAATCGATCTTGATGTGTTTCGTTCTTGTATGAAACACGAGGTTGATTGTCATGTGAAGAGTGGACATATTGCCACAAACAAGGTGGGCAATTGGGAAAGATAAGGACAAATATTACGTAAAATGAATGTATTGTCCATGTAAGCTCCACAATGGTAGAGGTAAGAGCTCGATACTCCGCTTCGACACTAGAGCATACAACAGCTGGTTGTTTCTTGGCGCTCTAGGGAATGTAATGCAGTATCCAGTTGTAAATCAATGAATGACACAGCATCTGGCCCAGTCGGCATCAGAAAACCTGTAGACCACCATCGTGTTATTGAAAAGAAGGCGGATGCCGTGATAAATAATCCCATGTAAGTATCGGAGGAGGCATTTGACAAGTTGAAAATGAAGGTATGTAGGTGCATGTTTATGTTGGCAAACATGGTTAACGTACGTTGTAAGGCTATCATGCCTAGTAAAGGTTAGATACTGAAGACCCCCAACAATAGAAATTAGGATCGGGGTACGATTCATCATTGATAGGATTCTGCACTTTAACAATCATTGGAGTGGATATTGACTTCAGTATTTTAACTATGCATGATCAAGGAGATCATAAGCATATTTTTCTGATTAAGAAATAGGTATCCATAAAAGCTGAACTTCGATACGCAAGAAAAAATGAAGATAGTCTAAGTCCTTCATCACGAATTTAGTACCAAGGTGATGTATCAACCATTTGAGGTATATGTTAGGACCGATTTACCTTCTTCCAGAAAGAAGAAAATGGGATGCAATAAAATCAACAAGCAAAACGAAAAAGAAAATCATGCACAATACAAGATTTACATGGAAAACCTTAATTTGGGGAAAAACCACGGAATCACAGAGAAAACTTTTATTATCTTGAAACCTTCGTAAAAAATGATTACAATTTTTGGAATCTCTTCCTTTTCGTACATAACCCTAGAACAAAATATATAAATACTTCAAAAACCCTAACATATGACTGATACGGTTTGGATCTGGTCTGGTGCATTAAAAAAAAAAAAACGGGTCAAAAAAATTCCAGGTCATATTTGGGTTGACAAAATATGATGGTACCTCAAATCAAACTTCTCACATTACAGTATGAGAGATGATCATCAAGTGGATTTGAAGTGATTGTCGGTGCATTTGTTAGAATAAATGAAGAAATAATCTGGGCATTTAAACCAATAGTGGTTGGTACATCTGTATCACATAATGAATTAGATTGATTTGGTATTGGCGGATGCTCAATGCAATGTTCTTGATTAGAAACCATTGGATGGTGTTCATATTCAGGGACATTGGTAGATGAGGCAAAGGTTCGACAAATGGCGGTGAACCTTTTAGTGGAGAACTTTCATCAGCATCATGACTTGAAATCCACTTAGAGAATGTGATTAGATCAACATTAGAAACAATCATATCAAGTAAACTACCAGAATCTCGAAAGGGAAAAGTTATCTCATCAAATATTAGGTATCGTGAAATATAAACACGATCTGTGTCCTATTAGAGGGTTTAAACACCTGTAGCTTCTAAATTGGCCACTAAAACCAACAAAAATACATGGCAATGACCGCGGATTTAAGTTTGTCTTGGCATAATCCCTTACATACGGATAACAATGAGATCCAAAGGTTCATAGTCAGATATTTTTCCAAAGAGCTTCTCAAACAAAATTTCATCATTAGTACTTGTGCAGGAAGATGATTTATCAACCACACAGCTGTGCTAAAGGCTTCTAGCCAATAGCGATTTGGCACACCTCCATGAAAAAGCATCGTAACCCCAAGTTCAGTTATGTAACGATGCTCAGCCATTCCGTCATGTTTTGGCATGTGAGGGCATGACATTTGATGGTGAATGCTACCTAAGGGTGGCAATACATATTGGCGGGTTGGGTTTGTGTCGTGTTGAGATAAGGGTATACGACTATATGGTTTAATCCAAATCCGACCAATTTATTAATCGTGTCAAAGCGAGACAACCTGTTTTGACCCGAAATACGTTTATAGTCAATCTTAACTCGTTTATTTTGTGTTGGATTCGTGGGATATGTGGCAATTCATGTCTGTGTGTTGAGTCGGTGTCTTGTCAAGATAAGGGTATATGGCTCAACCCAAACCTGACCCATTTATTAATCGTGTCAAAGTGAGTCAACCCCTTTTGACCCAAAACACGTTTATAGTCAACCCTAATCTGTTAATTTGGTGTTGAGTTCATGTCGGGCTCACAGGTCATGTCAAACATTGCCCCCTAATATGCCATCTTCAACCGAATACATGTGAAAATTCATATCATTGAATTCACCACCTCTGTCAAATTGGAAACCCCAAAATTTTCTTTTGAATTGGGTTTGAATCAGACTTATGGAAGTCAATAATACATTGTAGAAATCATATTTATAATTTAAGGGTAAATCCAAGTAAAACAGGTACATTCATCAATATACACCACATAATATTTGAATCTTTGACAAGACAGCACATGAACTAGTCTCCATAAATCACAATGGATTTTTGGCAAGAGAGAGAGAGACTATAGGTTCCACGTTTTCAACTTCAAGAACTTCTAAGGGTGTCAACAGATCAATTGGGTCCAAAAATGGACTCACATCCTCTGCGCCGGGGAAAAAGTGAGCTGCCATGAGCCAAGACACAAAGGGGGTGGTGGGGCCTGCAAAGAGTGTATGGGCTCCACCCCTTTTTGTGTCTCTGCTCATGGTGGCTCACTTTTTCCTTGGCGCAGAGGAAATGAGTCCTCCAAAAATATCTTATGTAGGGGATGAAATCCTCTGCAACGCCCCCTTTGTGCGACACCTCACAAGGGGGCGTCACAGAGGATATCAAGCCCTTATGTAG
>JAOXJP010254601.1:0-21640 GCA_025762735.1 Platanus orientalis | reverse complement strand
AAGGGTTCACTTGGGAGTAAACCCTTCTCCTTGCTTCCCTCTTCTATATCTTCAAGTAGAGTGCTAGGGAAGCACTTTAAGGCTTTTGATCTTTAATAGATGCACATATATTTGAGCCTTTAGCTGTTAGGAGGTGTAGGATGCCTTGCTCTCCCTCAAAGAGCTCTTCTCTTTTCTTTGTGTGTGATCTCTTATGTTCTTGGTGTATTAGAGAGCTCATTTGAGCTTCTCTCATACTTACAGGGGACAAGCACCGTCATACACCCTTGATTTGGCATCTTTCCCAACGGTCAACAAATCATGGACGCAGATCTATATATATTTTTGAATTTCTGCGATGTTGGATCGATCTACTCGAATCGATCCAGCATCCCCGGATTGATCCGGTGTCTCAGTCTGAGACACTTGAGCTTTACCGGATCGATCCAATAAGTAGTGGATCGATCCGCTAAGTGCATATTGATCCAACACCCTCCGGATCGATCCGATTCCCCTGTTTTTATGTCATTTTTCCAAAATCCTACTCTCACTCACTTGGGAACTTATGTAGGTGGCATTCATTAGTCCATGTGATTATGTCAAGGTCTTTTAAGTTCATTAACCTATGTCTAACACATTAAATACCTTTACAAACCTTTCTTGAGCTTTGATGAGTCAAGTTTTCAAGCTTTTTGGACATTGGCAACTTTTGGGAACGGATCATCCTTGGTTTCAAGTGATAGAGCTCGTTTTCCTTCTCGAAAACCAACACTTGATGATTACAAACATGACTCAAAGTATGCAATATGCTCATGTCATGCCTAATCTACCACTCCATGTATTTTATACAATATGAAATTGAAATTTTACATCAACAGTAAGTTGTTTGGTTGTTATTGGGGAAGGTGTCAGGCACCCTAATTACCCATCTTTTTAGGGTGGCTCATCTTGCCTAGCAACTTCAAAGTGCTAGTAAGCGATAGTGTGTGTGTGTGTTTATTTTATTTTATTGGTCTAAACCACCCTTGTGGTGTGATCACTGCAGTCACACCTGAGACATAATCTCTGGCTGTTACATACCCGATCTTGTATGGTTCTGTGTTCCTATGGTTTTGTCGAGATCAGACTGCATGTAGTTCTAATATTTGTAAGTCTCAGTAATCAAGTATATTTAACTGTGAGATTAATTCAGGGTTGGTTCGTTTTAGGTTTGTATATACTTACAGAATATTCTCCATTGCTGAAACATGTTAGTGAAAGGGGGTCAACACTCTGTGATACCAATTTGACTGTTTTATGCACCTAATTGGGCTATGGTCAAGTCCCAGGGTCTTTGGGTGATGAACCAGTACGACATGACCCTAAGGTAAGGTGGGGAAACTATAAAAAGTTAGGAAGAATTGAATTGCATTGGTTAGGTCGGGTTACTCAGCCGGATCACACTGACGTAGTGGCCATGATACCAGCGTTGTCTCCCAGATAAAGTTCAGGTGTAGGGCATTGAGCTTAGTCTATGTTCAAATGTTTAGAAAAGAGTTTTGGAGGGTGAGACAGGGGTTTCCTAAGGTTCTAGACTTGTAGTGTTTCATATCACACTTTGATTTATCAGAAAAGGGCAAGATTAGAATTTTCCAATCAGCACGCATGATCTTCATGTGTACGCCTAATCTCTTAATACGCTTGATCTTCACAGTGAAGTGATTTCAAGCGTACTATCCCAAATGGACCCTATTTGGTCATTTCAGTGAAGTTTTAAGACTTTACAAGGATTTGTGGGTCTTTTCATATCATGGGGCCCACGAAGGTAGAAGAGTAGGCTGTACTCCTGAAATAAATATACGCTTAAACTTTAAGTACGCTTGAACTCCATGGAAGTTGGAGTTCAAGCATATGCTGGACAGTCTGCATTCAAATGTACATATCTCTCTCCACACAACTCAGAATTGAGCATGTTGGTTTCTTTGGAAAGCTAAGAGAGAAATCTTTCCAAAAAGGTATAATGAGTATAGTTTCATAGTACGCCTGAAATAGGTATATGCCTGAACTCCATGAAAGTTGGAGTTTAGGCGTATGCTAGACAATCTGCACTCAAACGTACATATCTCTCTCCACACAACTCGGAATTGAGCGTGGTCGATCTCTTTGAAAAGATAAAAGATAGATATTTCCAACAAGGAATAATGAGCATAGTTTCATGGTATGACTGAAATAGGTATATGCCTAAACTTTAAGTATGCCTGAACTCTATGGAAGTTGGAGTTGAGGTGTACTAGTTCTTAGTCAGAAACTAGCAACCTATTTTTTAGGATTTTGGACAGTTTTCTAGGGTCCTCTGACCCTGGACCTTCTGGGGGAGGTGAGTAACATACCTAGGAGGGTTCACAAAAATTCCCATCCTCTAGAGGATGGGTGGGACCCACCTTTGGAATTTCCCAAAATGAAAAATACTATATATTCAACACAGAGTTTTCAACACAATCTAGGTTGTGGGACCCATATCTCAAAATCCAGAGATCATGTAGGTCCCAAATTTTACAGAAAAGTCAAGGGATCCGTTGGGAGTTTTCATCTCAAAGTTTAGGCCAGGATTCATTTTTCATAGAGAGTTATAGCTCAACCAAGATGGACTACTACTATAGTTCAAACTTTGGACAACATTCTATACATTGAATTGTAAAATACATAAAAAATAGCTAAAATTGAAAAATGGATCTAAAAATAATTAGTTACATATTTAAGACAGTTATCTAAATAGTGGATTAAGAGTTTCAACCAAAATCATTTTTTAGAGAGGGTAAAAAAATCAGGCATGGGGGCTGGTTTTGTAAAATAGTGCTTAAGCACACTATTTTAAAGGGTGAAGTGGGGTCCATTCTTGGAACCCTTCCTCATTTTCTGAGGCTCATCTTGGACATGAGAGGAGCCATAAGGGTTAGTGACATCTGATGTTAGTCACTGACCCCCATTGAATATAAAAAAAATAAGAAGAGGGTGTCTACTTTAACAGATAACATAAAAAAACATAAAAAAGGGTGGAGACAAGTTGTCTCCCCCGTGTCTCACTCAATAAACTGGAGAGGGTGAGTCCATTACAGCATGATGAAGGGTTTCTTAAGACCTAAAAAAGGGGGGACAAGGGGCCTACCTGACCATGGGTTGGGTCCTTCTTCTTTCTTTCCTTTCTTTTTTCTTCTTCTTTCTCTTATTTTCCTTTCTTTTCTTTCTTTCCTTTCTTTTTTCTCTTCTCTTTTTTATGGTTTTTCTTTCTTACCTCCCCCTAATCACGACCTGGGAGAGCTTTTTATATAAGGAGCTGAGGGGGTGTGGTGGAGTGGATGAGGATGAAGGGGGGTGAGGTGGTTGGAAGAGAAATGCTTAGAAAAGGAGTGGTGGGGAGAGGGGTGAGGTGTGAAGTGAGGTGGGCTTCTAGAATGATGGCTGGGAGGTGGCAGCTTGTGGTGAGGAGGTGGGGAGTGTGTGGAGGAGGAGAGGGGAGAGGTGGTAGCTTCTAGAAGGTTCTAGAGGGTTTCATGGAGGTGGAGAGGAGTGTGTGGATGAGGATGAATGTGGTGGGCCCTCATGCCACATGTCATGTGGTGATAGATTGTGGGGGAGCATGTGGGGCCCATGGGGAGGGGTGCAAGGCTAGGATAGGTGGTCCTTAGATGTCCACCCATCATTTAGAATATTCTAAATGAGGGGTGTAGGGTTTAAAAATTATTTCAGGGGTATTTTGGGCAATACAGGTAATTTTTAAAAAAAAGTAATGATTGCTTTTTTCGGATTTTTCCCCTTCACTGTCTGTGTCTATTTTTTTGGGTTCTATAGCTCCTGAATTTTTAAAGTTTTTAAGTTTTTCGCATCTCCCGGACATCCTGGTTTGCAATGGAGCTGACGAAATCATAATCGGATATGGGCAAGTGGGTCAAAACTGGCTCCAAATGTACCCATATTGGCTCGCACCAATGAAAGAAGGGTAAGAAGATAAAATTGATTTTCAAAATATTCATATGAAAAGTAGCCCTTGAGATTTGTGAGCCATAAGTTCTGACTGCATACAAATTAGATACCTAAGCTGAAAGTTATGTTCCAAGTTATGAATTATCTTAGGACAAATACCGCTTGGTCCTGTGACTAGATTTTTCTGGGTTTGAATGGGGTGTGATTGTAATCATGATTGTTTAGGTCTTAGATTTTTGATACTCTACAGTCTGACAGGCAGATAATCTGACCCTTGGTGAATTTTTAGGAGCTTTCTTAAGGAGAGTCATCTGATGGAAAAATGCACCCTGGGTTGGCAAAGAATTAAGTAAATGTGTGATGCTGGGTTTGTAAAATTGTTTCTCCATTAGAGAATTTATCAAAGATCTCAAAAATCTTAAAAGAATGAGTCTGACCTTGATGGATTTGGACTTCTAGACAGTTCTCAAGGGCTCACCGAGTTTCTATGGCTGAGATAGGTGTATTTGCTATACTTTGGAGATAGATTGGGGTAGTTGAATAGCATTGTGTCCTTTGGGGTTTTTCTTGGGAATATTTAGGGCTTATGAGGGTATGGCCACTGACTGGCTGAGTTTTTGACTTGTATCGAGTCTCTAGGGTTTTTTCGAAAGTCTAATTTTAGGGGAAAATGACGTATTTTGAGGGTGTAAGGGAAAAATGGTAATTTTCTTACCTTTTTGTACCCCAATATGGGAATGTTGATGAGATTTGGAGAATCCTAGAAAAAATTGGCTCCACGGCCTATGGTTTGAGTTTTTTAGAAGTGTAAGGGTAAAATGGTCATTTGTTAGCCTTTTGGGATTTTTATTCTAAAGGCCTTGCAAAAGTGGCTAAGACCTAGATATCTTCTTTGTAGAGAGTATTTTGGGAGTTGTGGGGAAAATGGGTTTAAATAGGGTTGATTTGGCCTTCTGAGGGTATAAGGGTAGAATGGTAATTTTCTAACCTTTCAATGCTTCAATGTGGGAAAGCTTATGAAGGCTGGTAAATTCAAGGTGTCTTTGTTGATGTTGAGAAGTTGAAAAGTGGAGTTTAATTGGGTTTGATTTGGGCTTCTAGGGGTGTAAGGGTAAAATGGTAATTTGTCAGACTTTTGATGCTTCAATGTAGGAAGGCTTATGAAGGTTGGTAAATTCAAGGTGTCTTTGTTGATATAGAGAAGTTAAAAAGTGGAGTTTTAATTAGGTTTGATTTGGGCTTTTGAAGGTGTAGGGGTAAAATGGTAATTTATCAACCTTTTGATGTTTTAATGTGGGAAGGTTTATGAAGGTTTGGCAAATTCAAGATGATGATTGATTTAGAGTATTTTCATTGTGTTCGCAACCAGAATATCCATTGAGAATGCTTGCCTATTCAAAGCTCAGGGGTGTCTAGACCTAAGTCTTATCCTATGCTATAATGAAACCATCTAACTCCATTTATAGGCCTGAGTCAAAATTTAGGTGCTGACAACTTGGAAAAGGAATTTCTCAGGATGAGAAAACATCAATTGAAGATGAACCCTTTGAAATGTGCATTTGGAGTAAGCACTAGAAACTTTATAGCCTTCCTAGTACATTATCAAGGGATCGAGATAGACCAAAACAAAACCAAAGCGATTATTCAAGCCGAGCCACCTTCTACAAAGAAGGAAGTGCAACGATTTCTTGGGCAAATCAATTTCCTTAGACTTTTTATTTCTAATTTGGCAGAAAAAAACAAAAGTATTCTCACCCATACTTCGATTGAAGGGGAACGAAACATTTGAGTGGAAAGAAGAGCACCAACAAGCCTTCGAGAAGATCAAAAAATATTTGTCAAGTTCACCAGTGTTGATTCCTCTAAGGAAAAACGAGCCCATGAAGTTACACATTTCAGCCACAAAGGATTCGATAGCAAGTCTATTATCCCAAGACAACAAGGAAGGACATGAACAGTCTGTGTTTTACTTAAGTCGAGTCTTGTAGAAGGCTGAATGTAATTATCCTATGATAGAGAAGTTATGTCTAACATTGTACTTTACATCAATGAAATTGAAACATTATCTTCTATCACATGTGGTATATATCATGCCCCAAACTGATGTAGTAAAATATAAGTTGTCATGACCCATGGCAAAAAGTAGGATAGGGAAATGGAGTCCCACACTCCTCGAGTTCAATCTTGTGTATGTCCCACAAAAGGCAGTAAAGGAGCAGACTTTGTCAGACTTCTTGGCTGATCATCCTTGCCATTTTGTTCAAGCAAACAACAAGGATAATTGCATTACTCTTACCCCTTGGAAACTGTATTTCAATGGTTCTAAGACCAAGAAAGGATCCAGTATAAGGCTAGTAATCATTTCCCCAAAGGGGACAGTCACAGAACTGAACATTAGATTGGATGGAGAGTTTACCAACAATCAAGCTAAATATGAGACCTTAGTTCGAGGGCTACTAATCCTAAATGGTTTAGGGGTAAAATCCCTCGAAGTCCTTGGAGATTCACAATTAGTAATAAACCAAACTTAAGGAGACTATAATGTATTAGTCCTACTTTGATACCTTATCGGGACAAAGTCGAGCAATTGTTAAAGCATACCTCAAATTTTTAATCATAGGGCCAACTTAATGGCACAAGTTGCATCACAATATAAAAGAAGTTATATTCCCACTGAAGGAAGAAACAGCATGTCAAGTCTATAGTTTGGGTGCGAGAATTCCATCTTGGAAGAAGTTTTAACATCAATGTCATTACTTCCAGTAATGGGAACGAAGAACAGGATGACTGGAGAGAACAAATCAAGCAATACCTATGGAACCCTAGTCGAGGTGGAAGTAATTCCCTAAAACTCAAGGCTAGAGGATACATACTTTGGGGTGATCCTCCAGAGCTGTTTAAACAAAGGGTTGATGGTATGTTACTCAAATGTCTAGGGACTGATGAAGCCAAACTTGTAATGGCAGAAGTCCACGAAGAAATCTACGGTGCACATCAATCAGGCATAAAGATGAGATGGTTAATCCGCTGATATGGATATTTTTTGCTAAACATCATACAAGATTACATCAGATATGCCCAAAGCTGTGAGGCTTGCCAACAACATGGCCCAGTGCCCCAGGTACCAGCATCAACTTTACACACAATCATAAAACCTTGGCCATTTAGAGGATGGCCCTCGACATGATTGGAAAAGTCAGGCCAACCTCGATTAAAATAAATTGCTTCATTTTGGTCGCCATAGACTATTTTACAAAGTGGGTGGAATGTACGCCATATCGAGATGTTAATGAGAGAGTTGTAATACATTTTATAAAGGAAATGATAATACATCGATTTGGAATTCCTCAATCAATTACTGTTGACCAATGGTTAATATTTAATGGGGCTCGAATACGAGAATTTGTCAAAGATCATGGATTCAAAATAGTGAATTCAACTCCTTATTATGCCCAAGAAAATGGACTAGCAGAGGCAACTAACAAGATAATAAAAAATAATTTACATAAGATGGTAAACAGTAATGCTGCCAATTGGGACGAATTGTTATCCGATGCTATTTGGGCATATTGAACATCTAAAAGATCAAGCACGGGGACTGCACCTTATGCACTGGTGTATGGATACCATTTTGTCTTACCGTTAGAAATCATAGTATGATCCCTAAGGGTGGAAAATTAGAATCAACTAAGCCATCTTGAATACCAAGATGCTATGATGTTTGAAATGGATGACCTTAGGGAGAAACAGCTAGAAACCCTCAATTCTATTATCTCTCCAAAATTGAAAGTGGCTAAGGTTTATAACAAAAGAATGAAAACCAAATCCTTCCATGAAGGAGAATTGGTATGGAAAGTCATCTTACCGATTGAGGTTAAAGAGTCCATACTGGGTAAATGGTCCCCAACATGGGAAGGACCATTTCTAATAACTAAAGTATTAGATGACAATGCCTATAGATTAATGCACATCGAGGGACAAGAACATGTTCAGAGTATCAACGAAAAATACCTAAAAAAGTACAAACCTTCGATGTGGGAACAATAGGTGACTAATATAAAATATTAAATGTAAAAGATTACAAGATGGCCAAAATAAAAGTACAAAAAGAATTATTGGTCAAACAATTTCAAGAGAAAATAAAAGCCAATAAAGACCACCAGGTGCCAATGACCTAGTCATACTCTTTAAGCTCTGCCTCATAAGTCAAAAGTTCTCCTTCAAGGCAGGGAATTTCTTCGAAGTGAAGAGAATCTTGTCCCATCACTTTCTCGAGCTCTACACTATAATGATGAAGATTCTCTTTTAGTTTCTAAAGATGGGCTTCGACTCTCTCAATCTCAGCTATCTGAGAGTTAATGTTGTCTACCAAAGAGGAAACATGCTCAATGGTTGATAACTGTTGAGATAAAAGAGAATCTAGCCGAGCCTTTAACTCTTACCCATGAACCTCCTTAGTACGCCTCAACTAAAGTTGTTCACGAGGCTCGCCTTGAGAAGAAAGGGCCAAGAAAAGACTGGCTCTCTAATTTATAGATAAATAGTCCAGATGTTGAAGCAAGAGATTAATGGAGATAACAAATGTAGAGTTAATTGTTGGGTCCAAGAGTATAGCTGATAATCGAGCTGTGGAACAGGATTGAAGCATTGCCAGAGCTTGATGCAATTGATCTGAAGGCAAAGGAGATGGACACGAAAGTGAAGAAGATCTCGTTGTCCCTGCTACCCTGGAAGTGAAAAGCTTGGCTCAAGATAGAAGTTGAGCCAAACGACCAACCATCTCTTGGGAAGGCTGGGCTATGACAGTTGATGGTAACGACTCTAAAGAAAGAGGCTTGACGGGAACCTTTGAGGTTGTAATCACTGAGGCATTGCATGAGGCTGGACTAATGTTCGACTCTGACAACTCAAACAACTACCTTTTGCTGATCGAGCATGTCTTTCATGGCTGAAAACTTAATGTCTTCTTGGTGCTTAGACTTTCACAGACCAACATCATGTGGCTTATCTGGGAAGATGAAGCTGGAAGAGCAAGAACAATACGGAGAGGAGAAGCTAAAAAGTTGACACAATAAAATCCTCAACTAACAAAAGAAAATGAAAAAATAGAAAAATAAAAGGATATACCTGCTATTGGAAAAGCCTCATAAGGAGGACATAGTAGACCTTTGATTTCATTCAAGGACTCTTGAATGCTCTCCAAGAAGCTCGACCACCAAGTATCAAATGAGGGAGTGGATTCTGGAACCCCTCAAAATGGTGGGATGTAGAACGACATCATAACTGAACAGCTTCCCCCTATCTTTTCAATGAATAGATCTCTTAAACTAGAGGGACACATTTCCCAGGGAGAATTCAAGGTAAAGATAGGAAGAGTAGGGATGCATTGAACAAGTCCAAATTGTCAAGCACACATGTTGGGACAATAAGCCTCGACATTATCATATTTATGAAAAACAGGAAGATCTCAAGATAAGACCAAAAGGCCCAGATCCTTACGGCTTTAAATACTGATTGGGAAGAGTTTAATTGCCATGAAAGATATTCGGCAGAACTAAATTTCAAGTCACGAATGGGAGGAAATGGATGTTACAACGCACTCTTTGTGTATCGATAATGACATCAATACACTAGTAAAAAGTAGGGGATGATGTTTCAGGATACCTAGCCTCGAGCTAATATTATGTGTTGCAAAATGGGACTCGAGTCTGGTAGTTTAATGGAACAAAAGATATGGTTAGGAAATAGGCATAAATCCATAGTTGAAGAAGCCATAATGGTCTGTTGACCAAACTAGAAAACCTCTCTCGAGTCAAAGACTAGAGTGATCGATAAAGAATAGCAAGTATAAAAGGGCCCAAGGCCAATCGATGGTTTAAGGCCAGGGCTGTAGCAATAGGGGCGTACCCCAGGGTGATCCTCTTTGAGGATGAACAAACCAGAAATTTACATAACCAATAAAGATAAAAAGAACATTCCTCTTGGAATGTAACCTCGCTATCAGACTTACCCATTTCACAAGCAAGAAAAGTGGTGTACGACAGACGAGAAGATTCTGATGGACAATTGAAGGAGGATCGCAAAGGATCAAAAAAGTTAGGGAGGATGATGTCACCATCAACAAGAAGATTAAGCAGATGATAAACGTCGACTAGCATCACTGACATGGGACCCTCCGAGAGTAAGAAACAATTTGAAGTAGGAGACCAAAATGTTAGGAATGCAGAAAGGAGAGATTGGTTAAAAGGTATATTTGATTTAGAAGACAAGATGGCTCCAGTAATACCAAGCTTTTTTCATTTCCCTTGCCTTTGATAGAGCATGCGATCTACTCAATTGGCCTAGGAACCATTAGACTTATACCAAGAATCAGGCTCAATCTTCCTTTCCCATTCATCCCAATCGATGGCCTCGAAATAGAATAAAGGAGCTCCATGAAGATCAACCAGGAAATAGTAAGGCATCTGAGGTGGAGTTTTCTTCAGAAAGGCAGGACCTATGCCATAATAGGAAAGATTAAAGCTAGAAGAAGCGCCATCAAAAGGAAGATTAATGAAGATTTCCATAAACATGGCGTTATCACTGACGCTTAAGATACATAAATGTTTTACCTCAATGAAAGAGGTCTCTGTCTCAACTACAGGAATCTCACCTTCTTCCGATTGTTCGGTAGGAGAAGAGGCTTCCTCATATTCGACAGTGATAGGCGTAATATGCTTCACATGGGCCATAAAAAGAAGATGGAAAATTAGGTGAGGTAGAAGACGAAGAAGAAGAAGTTCAGAGCTAAAGAAGCATTAGAAAATGATGTCGATTGGAGCAAAAATCACATTTATAGGTGACAGCTGATGTGATTGCACTAGTACTAAAAAAATGGTAGGAGATCAACACATGTCTGGTTAGGATTCAAACTAGACACGTTCAAGGGCATTTGTTAGTACATATTTAAAATCCACCAGTGAAAGAAAGACACGTGGAGAGAAATGACAGTAAGCAAAACTGTTACGCAAGCAAGCCAAGCTGGGTGGAATATGAAGCATAAAGGAGAGCCCCACCAGTACCACGTTGAGGATACATGACCTAGTCAGTGAATAAGGTGGCCCACGATTTAAACTGAAAAATGGTTGGGCAACAAACGTGGAAGAGTAACTGTAACGTCATGGATGGACCTCTATAAATAGAGGAAATAGTGAACAAAATAGAATAACTCAATCATCATCAACAAAATCTACATCTTATCAGTAGTCGTAGCTTTAGGTTAGGCTTAGCAGTAATTAACTCCTATGGTGACTCGAATCCTTTATCGCGAGTGATTCGATTACACCACAAGCCTAGATTCAACAAGACTCTTCTAGGAAAAGGACAACGACCAATCTATATAGTTCGTAGAACCAGATTCAATGAAGCACCTCCAGATAGAAGGGCATCAACTAATCTGACTCGTTCACAAAACCAGATTCAATGAGGTGCTTCCAAGAGAAGAGCAGAGGATAACCTGCTTTTACTCCAAGGATCAGATTCAACGAGGCCTTCCTCATTTTGAGAGGATAGGCAATGGCTAATCTGTCAGTCGAAGGTATCCCTATAACTAGCATTGTATGTTGTACTTTCAATTTCAAGGAAATTTTCTTTACATTGTTTGCATTGGGTGTCATTGTTTAGTGTGAAAGTCCTCGGTCTAGAGGCATTACCAAACCCGAAACCCTTTTGATAATCCGAATTGGAAAGACCCACACATGTGTCAATTCCAAACAAAAGAATTATTGTTGACCACCAACAGTCATCCTGTTGAAATCTTCAATGAAGATGGTAAGTCAGGTCATCCTCCACAAACACTATTTTGGATGGGTTGCCTACATATTCTATTTTGGCAACTATGTTGTCATACTCTGTGTGACATCCTGTCAAGATTTTCAACAAGTATGGTAAGTTGACTCATCCTCCACACACACTGTTTTGGATGGGATGTTTGCACACCATATTTTGGCAACTATATTGTCATGCTCTTTACTCCCCCGTAAGCTGAGATGAGAAGGATGAACACCCAACTTTAAGTGAAGATCAAAAAATATAGCTTTTGGAAGTGGCTTCATTAAGATATCAACAAGTTGATGTCAAGAGCAAACAAAATGGGTAGTATAGGAGCTAAGGGTCACATTTTCACGAACGAAATGATAGTCAAACTCAATATATTTCATGCAGGCATTAAAACACATGATTGATCGATATGCACAATGCACTAATATTATCCCAAAATATGGTAGGAGGTTAAAGGAGTGGAATGCCGAAGTCCCGAAGTAAGAAGGACAGCCATGTGAGTTCTGCCACAACAATAACTATAGATCAATATTCAGCCTCGGCACTAGATCAAGCCACAATAGGTTGTTTCTTAGCATTCCATAAAACAAACATAGAACCAAGAAACACAAAAAATTCCATAGTAGAATGCCGAGTAATAGGACAGCCTGGCCAGTCCACATTAGAGAAGGCATACAAGTCAAAATCCTATGTTCCAGTGCAAGATTGGTTCTCTCTCACAACCGTGAGGAGATGAGGTATCATATATGTTGAGATTTATAGACAACTCTAAAGAGTTACAATTATTTTACAAAGCTGTACAATGGAGTGTTTCCTAAATAGAGAGAATATCAAATATCTTTAGAATATCATAGATATAAAAAGGTGTGTGTCATCCTGTTGAGATATTCAACGAGTATGGTAAGCTGGGTCATCCTCCACACACACTGTTTTGGATGGGTTGTCTTCATACCTTGTTTTGGAAACTGTGTTGTCATGCTCTGTGTATCATCCTGTCGACATCTTCAACGAGTATTGTAAGTGAGGTCATCCTCCGCACACATTGTTTTGGATGGGTTGTTCGCATACCCTGTTTTGCAACTATGTTGTCATGCTCTTTAATCCCTTGTTTCAGGACATTCATGATTAATAGTGCCTAGAGGTTGTGGGATTTACACTTTGCTTTGCAACATTCATGTCTCTTGAAAAGAAACCAAATCAACCGTCACAATGATTTCCTTTGATGGAAATTTCTATCTTCAATATAAGTTTTAGGACAAGGGTCTTACCCATGCACCAGCACTATTGGACCTTTTCCCTACTAATGTTGAAAATAGGAATCAATCCATATACCTAAGTTACATCAATTGGTTTGATTTCTTTAACAATACATGATCTTACTCATAACTCAATTCTTGTTGACACGGGAGTCACTTGCTTGTAGTAGAATTCCCATAAGTCTTGTTGGTATATCCTTTATTTGCACGCGACTATCTAATGGCTCATTCACAGACTTCACATGTGATTGACATACGTTTTGTGGCGCCAATTATTCAGATTGGTTATTTTGGTTTCCTTTTTTTAGGTTGTTGGTCCTAGAAGTTAAATCTTCAACTCCATGACACAATTGTTGGTCATTTTCCCTTGAATTATAACTACTCTCCAGCTAAACTTAATTATCCAAAGAACTGCCGCTATAGAATCAAAACACTAGGGGTGTCAACGAGCAGAGCAGAGCTGAGCTGAGCTTTGTCCAGCTCGGCTCAGGCTCATCACATGAAGGCCAGGCTCAGGCTAGTCACGAGCCTGAGTTGCTGAGCTTAGGTTCAGCTCAGGCTCGGCTCGGATCACCAGAAAAAAAGGTTCAACATCTTAATGATCCATTAGCCTAATATATTTTATTTGAACATTACTATATATATATATATATAATTTATTGTAAAATTAATAACTAAATCAAACTCTTAATGAGCCAAGCTTTTAACCAGCTGAGCTTAGTGAAGCTCAGATTAGGCTCACTTAATAAACGAGCTTAAATCAAAGCTCAGGCTCAGCTCTTAACAAGCCGAGCTCCAAGCTGAGCCAAGCTAGCTCTGCTCTTTGACAGCCCCAATCAACACATCAACTTCTATTCCCCAACAATACAAAAAATCACGTATTCCTTTCTTATCATTTACTCATTTTTGTAACCTTTTAGTGGACCTACTATACCCATCATTTTTTAAGTGATATAACGTATCCTATTCCTTTCCATTTCATTTATAGTTACTATAAATTAAAATGAATTTATGAAAAACACTCTTCCAAATTAAAATGGTGCACTAACTCACTAGTTGAAAGAAGAAAGGTTTCATCATAATAGTACGGGATTTTTTCCAAATCGGCTCAAAGTTTTAGCAAAATTGCCAAATCATGAGGTAAAAAAAAATTATTTGCCAACTCCATTATTTTATGGGTAAAATTTTTTAAAAAGAGGTACTTGACGGTTAAGTCATTAGATTATTCATTTTTTAAATCGAATTGGGTAATTCGATTCCCTTTCCTATTCCATCTTCACCATTCTCCTAATATCTCTCCCACTATTTCCTGATTTTTCTCCACCTTTTTCTTTTTCTCTATTTTGAAGAACCCTTTTGCAGAAACGACACAAGATTTAGTCATTGAGGAAGAGGATCCCTAAACGGCACAAGATTTTGTCATCGAGGAGGAGGATCCCTAAACGACACAAGATTTCAGAGGATCCTGAGAATTAGTCATCGAGGAAGAGGAAAAGCATTTTGTCTAAAACTTAGGAGGCACACAACCACACACCATTTTTTTTTTCAATTGAGGAGGAACGCGATCACAGGCATTTACACCATGTTTTCTTCTTGTCCCCACAAACATATGTTATTTCTCTATCTGTTTAATATATATATATATATTTGAACACCCTGCATCATGATGATCTTCTAACTTTATTACATTGTTGATCAACAAAACAAAACAGAGAAAGTGAGATAGCGTCACTCCTCAGTCGCCTCTCGCTAGACTTCCAAACACATAAAGATGATCTGGTTAGTCAATCCCTGGTGAGTCTCACATACACAAATAGGGTCGATGCTAGTGTTTTATTAGTGTTTCTACTTGTCACCTTGTCAAAAAAATCGTTGGAACCCACATATCTGCCTGGTTGACCTCATTTAACTTTTAAAAAAAAGTACACATGAAAACCATGGATGGATTGAACTTAGAAGAGGGGCAGCTTGATTCTATGAACCCAACCCTTCACCAAAAGCCATCTTATATAAAGGTGTAGTAACAAACAAACAGATAAGATTATCAAGTTGTACTTACGTAAGCGATTTAAGCAGATCTGGTGGCAATTCACGTTGTTGGGTGGGGTTCGTGTTGTTTCTAGTTAAGGGTATACATCTATATGGATCAATCCAAACACGACCCATTTATTAATAATGTCAAAGCGGGTCGATCCACTTTAACCCAAAACACGTTTACAATAACCCTAGCATGCTAATTTCATGTTGGGCTTAGGTCGGGTTTAAGGGTTGTGTGGCAAATTGTGTTATTGGGTGGGATTCATGTCATGTCAAGTTAAGGTATACATCTATATGGGTCAACCCAAAAAATGACCCATTTATCAATCATATCAAAGTAGGTTGACCCACTTTGACCCAAAGCACGTCAATCCAGATTTGGTAGGACAACTTAAAGAGTGCCTACAGTAATAATGACATTAGGGGCCTACACATCAGTGCCAAAAAGTGAAAAGCATCCACCAGAAAGTGTATATTACTTTTTCGGCATTGATGTCCTGCCTGCAAGCACGTTTACAGTCACTTGTAATCTGCTAATGTCTTAATGATTTCATGTCGAGCTAATTTCCTATCATATCATATAACTGATTTAGGGCTAAAAACGTAATTAACAATCATTAAAATCTGATTTTATAAATAAATTTTTTACCTCATTATTTGACAATTTTACCAAAACTTTGAAACACGCAATTTCATAAAATGCCCTAACATTAATATGATACCACTCAACATAACACTATTATGAAGTGAGACTGGTACACCTACATCGAGCATACATGGAATCATTTTATTCACACATTTGGTTGGTTCAGTTAAACAAACTTAAGACGACAGGTTTGAAAAGCTGACTAAAGAGAGTGTGTGTTGCTTCTCTCTTAATAATTGTAGAACACACACACACACACACATATATATGTGTGTGTGTATTAACTTTAAAAAATTGGATAAATATATATATATATATTAGCTTAAATTGATTCAAATAATTAGCCTAAACGATTCATATAGATCCGTATTTAGTCACATTATAATTGAATAGATCCTAAATGGAGCGGACATTTAATTGGAGAAGATCCACTTGAGTCCATATTCACCTTAAGCCCTTTGTTATTTGAATAAACATCATAGACAAGGAGTTTGTTGTCATTTCAAAACTTTGACATTGCACCCTGTCTCCAACTATGTAATGTCAAAACCACTCGTCATTTTCCCTTGAATTATAAATTTATAAATCACCCATATGATGCAATGAGTGATTTTAGGATGAATCTGGTTAATTGATTGAAGGAAACCTTCCAACAATCCTGTTGAATTTAACAAGTGAATACTAGGAGCAATGGGACTTATAGATTTTCACTAGAGAAAATACAATATATATATATATATATGTTAGAGAGAATTCTCTGCAACTCAAAGTTTTTTATATGTCTTCCTTTTTATTACAATTGCTTATTTATAGACTCAAAACTCAAAATAGAGAAACCCTAAACAGATTCGAACTCCTACCACATTTGTGATTGCTAAAAACAAAAAATTTACTAAAAATGACAAATTCCTAATTCGACCCAAAATGACTATATTATTCTTAAAATAACATATAAACATATTCCCAATAAAATTTGCATCCAAGATTCCCTAAATACGTGAAAATAGAAGATACCAAAACTAGTAAAGTTTAATTAACAATGACCATTTAAACCCCTAAACGATTGAATTTGAGGGCCTTCCCGGCATCTAACAACATTAGTTGTAATGCCCCTTAATCCAAACTCGGATATCGTCCGTATGTGCCCCGGATTCGGATCATAACATTAGCATTCTGTCCGCATTTCATATCATATAAGGTCATAAATTCATATCATAGTCTCATAGTTCATTACATTCAATTTCATGCGGAAGCGTAAAACATTGGCTTATACCTTACCATGGATATAAGTCTTTCATCTTTAAAACATATATTCTTGATTTTTTACTTTTACATTTAGCATAAGCATATCTCATTTCATAGCATATATCCATAAGCATTTCATTCATAATAATGTGTAACAGAAGCATATAACATAATCCTCAAGGTCCATCAATCTATGTAAAAGTACATAGTGAAAAGTAAAGCATTTATTCAACATCCAAAAGACCACGAGCATAAAGTACAATACCCATAATCACTACTTACATCAATGTAAGGTCTTCAATCAGTGTATCACAATTTTTTACATTTAAATCCAACTATAAAAGTATTATTATTACATTTTCCAAAACATGTTTCAAAATGGAATGTAATAAAATAGTAATCTTCCTCCAATCGGATCCATCTCAACTAAGCCATCATCCCAAATAATCAATCATCTTGTCCAAACCTGTGCCAATTGGGATGTGCTTGATGGGATCAGCAAGTACAAATGCAAACCATATCTAAAGGGCGACATATATAGGTTGCACATAAGTATCTCTTATGTAACATAAACATGGATAACAATATGAAGCTCAAACTATAGCAAACAATTGCATGTCAGTCCATGGATACAAATAAATAAGCAAAATTATCTTAATCAATAATATAGACAATAAAAAAGTATGTGTTACAATATAATGACAAGTGTATCATCTTTCACTTTCATAATTAGTCAATATATCATTATTCATATTCATTTTCATACCTCTTGTTAATAGTTTACTCACTTATCATTAAGCTTCGAATACATTCACATCACATGGTTTGTTTACTTATAGACTTGATCAATATCTTATTCATTAGCTCATATCACTTCTTAATAGATTTCAAAGATTTAATCGTTGTTCTCCACTATTGCGACCTAATGAGAAGTCCCAGAACTATTTTCAATGGGGTTCAATATGTTCAAATAAAAAAGGGCATATGCTAAGTCAATATCAATAGCTTCCATTGTTGCGACCCAATGATAGGTCCCAAAACAATAATCAAATGGTTCAATAAGTTCAAAGGATTCGGTAAGGTTCAAAAGTAAACAATAATACACCATTGATTCGACCCAATGGGAGGTCCCATAACAATAATCAAATGGGTTCAATGAATCAATACAATAGTCGAGTAACAATCTCCATTATTGCAACCCAATGAAAGGTCCTGTATTTTCCCTTGTTGTGACCCAAGGGTAGGTCTCGTATAACATTACCATTGTTACGACCCAATGCTAGGTCTGAAAAATCATATTCCATTGTTACGACCTAATGGAAGGTCCCAAACGTGATATATATAATAAATCCTATTCCTTTCCATTTCATTCAATAATTTATCTATCGTGTTAATTCACCGTACATGCATCATTGCAGAACTTTGTGATCAAACGTTGACCCCAACTATGTAATGATACAACCACTAATCAATTTCCCGTAAATTATAACTATTAATAATTATGAATTTTGTTAAAGAATAAGTTGTTGTATTAGTCTTTTGAGGAGATTTCTAAGTTCATGTAAAGAGATCTATTAATGCAATTGCCCATTGTTGTGGAATGGGTAACTTTTACTCTCAAACCAACACCTACACCCAGCATACGTGGAATCATTTTATTAACACATTTGGTTGGTTGAGTTGGTAATTTAAGACCATCATCTCTCACATATCTGATTGAAGCACCTACAGCAACATAGTTATTTTATTAATGTATATAGAACTTGGATACATGTCATGAAGATTTCTTTTAAAGTTGAACTAATGGAGACCAACAAAAAAAACCACCAAGGATAGAACAAGTAATAGAGAAAGAAAAACAAGAGAAAATGGAAGAGCTTAAAGAACAAATGCGCATTAGAAATTTCATGTCTGGTTGATGTAGTATGCATGTAGGTGAGTGAAGTGTGTGCATAGGAGATTGACATAAAATTATAAGAATAATAAAGTGTTATAACCTAGATTTCTACTCACACCATTCACATGCAAAAACTAAGTGGTTATTGAGTTATGATCATCATGCACTAGAAGAGTTAGGGAAACAAAGCAAATAACAATAAAGAACCTTACTTAATATATTAAGACAACCAACTAATTTAGAGAACTAGGAATTGTAAGTTTACTGTCCAAATTTTGCTGTTATAAAAGTGTAATAAAAGTGTTTAATTAAGGGTAATAAAGAAGGAAAATAACAAATAGATGAAGGGTTTTGCATCGGGAATAATTAGGATATGTTGGAAACATGATTAGGGTTATAAATTATGGGCTAAGATGTGGGAATTATACTCAGAAAATCAGCTAACCCAACCCCTAATAGATGCCACAAATTCCAACAAGTGCCTACTTTAAAGAATTCAAAAGAGGTATGAACCAAATAATGTAGAACCTCTTTTTTTTTTTTGCTAGAATTGGAAGCCTTGATGTCTTATGGTACGATGCCAACCAAAATCACCATCCAATATTGCTGAAATAATGGAGTTTAAAAAATTCTTAAATCTGACCCAGAGTTCCAAGTATGCTACCAGCCTATATTAACCCTAGTTGGGGTTTTTTCTATAAAGGAGATTTTCGATAGTGGGAAAACATCAGGTTGTTTCCCAAGGGTTTAGAACACCCAGGAGAATCCCAATTAACCAAAGCTTTAGGTGTGTATGGTACTCGATCTTATACAATCTATCCAGCAAGCTAAAATGACACCTAGTTCTAATAAAAGCCCCAAGAAGCTTTTGAAAACTGAGATTTTCTGTAGGATCTTGCTTAAGGATGTATCGCCCAGATGTCTAAAAGCCTTGAGAAATTCCAAACTAACCAAAGCTAAGACTGGTAGCAACAGGTACTTGATCTCCCAAAAGTGTTCGGTAACCTGGTTTCATAGCTGGGACTGAGTTAGATTGATGTAGTTCTTTTAAAATTGAAATTTTGAGTCGTACAAGTAGGATCGTCTAGGTCTTAGAAGTCTTTTAGGAGTGATGCTTTGATAAGAAAAGTGAAGATGAAGAGTAGGTGTTGAATCTCCAAGCAGCTATATGGGTTTCAGCAATAAAAATACCAGTAGAAAAATTATTATATGAAGAAGAAGATCAATAGGGAACCTTTTAACTCAAAGGGAAGGGAGTGACCTCCACCACCACTATTAAACTAGGTAGGGGCCTAGTCTTTTTTCAGAGTTTTACTCTCCAAAACTTCACGTCAATGTAGAAGAAGAGAAGAAAACTAGAATGTCCAAAATTATGTATCGCATAGAATGGAAAAGGCCTAGCCGTGGGATTATAAATAAGCTCCCCACAGTTAGGTTATCACAATAATTAGAAATTGGACTAAACTAACCCTCAAACAACTCTCACAATATCAAAAGTGCCCTCACTCTGAAATAAAAGACATAAAACTCCCTAGAAAACAATAGATGACTAAAGTACCCTCAAATAATGTGCCCCCCAACAAGAGATAACAATGTCTAAAAACAATAAATACATTGTATATAAAGCCTAACTTGTAATGACCCGCTTTGTATAGGTAAAATTATAATTTTACCCCTATAAGGGTAAAATTTTCCTTTCACATGTTTAAAAGTACTATAAAGTGCTTTAGGAACCCATTGGATGAAGTTAGAGGTATAAAACCCAAGTTGGGCCTCAAACCTATCAAGTTCAAAATTTATCCTGAATTCGCATTTAGGGTAACTTTGCAGACCAACCAACACCAATACCGATTGAATTAGAATACAAACCATATATCCATAGAAATATCTATGAGTCTACTCTCCAATCCATGAAACTTTGTGTGATTATGAGTCTCCTAGGAAAAGTTATGACAATTCTCCCATAAGGAGTCAATGTTGACAAGCTTACAGATTTTGGGTCACTTCCTAGGCCCACTGACACTAATCCCGAGGGAATCAAAGAGTGAACTATATCTTGTTAAAAATATCTTGAAGTCTAGTTTCCAATCCAACAAATAGAGATCGATTTTGAGTTTTCTAAAGAGAGTTATAACCATTTTTGTAAGAGAGGGTAAAAGCTGTAAAAAACTCTATTTTGGATCGATTCAAATATTTGGATCGATTCAAATATTTTGATTGATCCAACTTATTTGTATCAATCCCGGATCAATCCAAGACCTATATGGTCTCAGAAAACTGTATAAAAGCGTGTTGGATTGATCCAAAACATTTGAATCAATCCAAATGATTTAGATTGCGATTTTTTGGGTAAAATCGACTTTTCTTCATTTTAGGTAGGGTGGGATCCTCCCAACTAAACCCAAAACCCTAAATATAAACTAAAGAAACCCTATTAGCCTCTATTGCATCAAAATAGAAAGAGTTAGAGAGACTTGGGGAGTTTCTAAAGAGGAAGAATGAGTTTTTCCCTAAATTGGGTAGGTTCCACTTCCAACCATGAAAATTCTTCAAGATTGGCTTATTTTTCTACTAAAACTGCATAATTTCATTCTTCTAATGTTAGAACTATACCTATTTTATAGACCAAGGTGTGAATAGAGGTTGAAGTGAAGTCTTCTTGCTTGGAGACCTTAATTTGAGCTTTGGTAAGAACATCTAGTTTACTATGGATGATGTGATGTAAATCCCTCTTTGATCTTTGGAGTTTGTATTCAAAACCCTTTGGAATCTCTGAAAAATCATTGGTTGAACATTTGGATA
>JAOXJP010254570.1:0-21642 GCA_025762735.1 Platanus orientalis | reverse complement strand
AAAGTTCTACCTTTTAATAACTGTTATACTGACCTTATACCATCACATGACTCGAGACAAAATTTGGGTGCTTACAGTTAGGAATATACAATTCTTACTATAAAGCTCCCAATAGTTTATATAGTCCTTATCGGTTCTATAATAAACTACACAAATTAGAAACACTCATATTTTATGGTAAAAATTATTTTCTAAATATTTTTACAATTCTATTCCTAAAATAAAATTATTAGTTTACTCAGTCACAAGGAAATAGAATTTTATGAGATATATTTCAAACAAATCTCCCAACAATAGAATTTCTCAAATTTGTAAACTTTTGATAGATGATTTAACAATTGTTCCCCCTTTAGGCTAATAAAAATCCACAAGTTAAAAAAAACTAACTACAATAAAAAGTTTATGGCTCATACAATCCCTTTTGATTTGAAATTACAAAGAAAAAAAAACAATTTAAGAATTTTACATAAGGATGAAAGTATCCAAAGATTTGAATAATGCCGATGTAAATAAAAAAGGAAAGGAATTAAGACAAATGCCAAATAGTATAGACAATATGAACTTTGACAGTAAGTTTTTTTGTCATGACCCTATCCTGGGCCCCGGCTCACGCTTGTATCCAACCCGGATTCGGATCCTAACATTATCCTTCTTCTTCATCGTGTCTCATTTTTTATCCTAATCAATTCCCATTAGCCCTTTTTCTCTTAAAGTAATATGCAACAGGATATAATACATATGATAACCTAACAGATCACATTCATGCAACGGAATTATACAAACACATACCATTCATGATTCTACTCTATAATCTAATCCAACATTCACATCCATACCATGAATCATATATGATAATCACTAAACAAAATCTCTATTAATTAGTAAGGTAAATCACATAAGACTTCTATCAAGCAACTCTAGAATGGAACCTCCCTAACATATTACAAATCTCATAGTCCAAATGAACTGAGTCAACTGAGCCTAACAATCGAAGACATATAGTTTTATCCAGAGTCTTAAGTAAAAGTTAATCTTCACTCCCGTCTTCATGCATCGGCTCCTCCTACTAAGTCTTCTAATCTGAAAATGGGATCATTGGGTGAGCTTAACAGACTCATAAGTTATCATACAACGTATACAAAGAATAAGGTCAAGATAGGCACAAATGAGAGATGTCAAAACCACATGTGCACATGCATGTATTGATACGAAAACACTTTTGTAAAATATTTAATCATATACTAATGAGCATGTGTTTCACTATCATATACGAAACATGTACAGTTATCATAGCATGATGAAACATGTAAGAGTCTTGATTTAGAATGATGCATGCACAGCCCCCTACCAAAACTAAGCAGCTGCTATTCTCGGTTCAAAACAATACATTTTTTTATAATGTTATTCAGACTGAGCAGATATGGCAAATATCTGTAAGACAAATCTCATTGGGTCCACTAACTTTACTCTATCAAAATAAAGACATATGGCCATTGTTCATATATGATCAAAATAATGCATATACTATTCACGATGCAAGGAATTACATTGACTTTTCACTATTTGGAATGGACCACTCACTATAGACATTTCAAAATAAGACGTGTATGCATAACTTTTCAAAGCCATACATGGTAGGTTCACAATTCTTTCTTTCTATATCACATACATACACATATAACCCATGGTGGGTCTCCAATCTCACACTTTATCCTAAGAGCGGGCCCCATCATATCATCCCCTAATGGCAAGGCCACTTGCCATTGTATTATTTCCCCAACAATGGCAGGGCTGTGACACATTGTTTTATCTCTCCAGCAGGAAGGGTCTTTAGCATGTTATATTGGCTCCCTAATAGCAAGGGCCTTCAGCATATTGTATTATCACCCTAATAGCAAGTGCCTTTCGTACATTGTATTAGGTCCCCAGTGGAGAGGGCCTTTGGAACCTTGTTTTATGTCACTAAAGATGAGGACCTTTGGTACATTGTATTATATCCCAAATGGTAAGGGCATTTACAATCACTATCCTTTGGCACATCGTATTATGTGCCGAATGGCAAAGGCTTTTAGAATCAATTACCCATTAACACATTGTATTATGTCCCCAATGACAATGGTTTTTACAATCGCTTATCCTTTAGTACATTGTATTATGTCTCCAATGACAAGGACCCTTGCAAAACATATGCATACATACATTCGTTCAAACTAATAAATCATGCAACAAATCCACTGTTCTTAATTTCTATACTTTAGAGAGGCATTAACACATAGATATATGATCCAACAACGGAACCAATGCAAGTCAATGTACAATTCATAACCTTCCTAATTGAAGATACAAAATCATATGGATATGTAAATTAAATGATGTAATGCATGTATATTGGTGTGAAACATATCACATAGCAATGTACATAGACATGTAAGAAGCTTGACCCATCACTAAGGTACATCATTTACTAGGAGTTCATCAAATGCTCATCACAATAAGACAAGTATAAAGATATGTAGAATGCAAAGGAAGCTTCCACATAGCATGTGAGGGTCTCCAACACTAATCCACATACTCTTTTGAAAACAATAAGGCTTCAAATCTAAAACTCATGGCAGGGTCAAGGTGTAAAACGTTTCAAGCATGGGTTCAAAGAATCAAGGGAAAACATGTTTGTAAAATAGAAATCCTTCATAATTCTAAAGCCTTAATATAAAATCCAAGAATCCAATAAGAAAGACACACATGTAAACTAGAATCACTCTACATAACTCATTTAAGTTTCTAAAACACTTTTTCTTCTAAGAGAAATCAGATACATGATCTCTTGTATAAATCCAAGAAGTTCCAAAACACATTTTCTCCTAAGAACCTAGTAGAAAATGGGGGTATATGGTGTATGATCACTTACCTTCACAAGATTTCTCATGAATTTCTTCTTTCTTCTATTTGTGAATCTCATAACATAATTTCTAACCACAAAACCTCAATTCTCCTCCTTTCTAAAATCTGAATAACAACACAACTATGAACAAACATATTCATTTGGAAATCTCAGTCTAGACATTAAATCCTAGAAATAATCCCCAAATCTATTGGTTTTCAGAGCTTACATTGGAAAACCCTGGGATTTTCCTCCGTTCTTTGTTCTTTCTCCTTTCCTTTTTTTTAGGGTTAAATGGTTTAACTAATAACTCTGGGGCCTCTTATAGGTTTAAATTAGAGTCCCATAAAACTTGAAAAATCTCTTCTTTTTTTTTTTAATGTAAAAGCATGATTTTGTTTATGTTCTCTCGAAATTACCCAGATTGGATCGGTCCAACCTGGATTGGTCCAGATATTTTGGATCTGTCTAGTCTGGGATTAATCAATTCTGTGACCACCCGTGGCCACCTGGATCAGTCCAGAATCTCCTATTTTGTGTATTTTGACTATTTTTTCAAATCTTCTCTCACACATGTGTCAAGTATTTATGGTACGTGTGTACATATGGGAATTGGGTTTTCTGGGTGAATGCGGGTACAGTGTTACACTTTGTATATCTTGGTTTCAATGGGACTTCTTGACTTTGTATAAAGCACCACCTAAACCACCTCTTATCGCATGTTATGACAAATGGATTGAATTTCAGTTAGTGACAACAGAAAATGAAACACAAAAAATAGATAAGAAATAATCAATCACATTGAACACAAGAATTTATGTGGTTTGGCAAAAATGTCTCTGTCCACGGGTGAAGACAAGAAGCTTCCACTATAACGAAGATTTTGAGTCACAAGAGTTTCCAAAAGTCCTGAGAGTAAGATTATATATTTTGGCCCCAAAAGCTTAATCCCAATCGTGACTGCAAACCCCAACAAAAATCTAAACGGATATGGCTGATAGATCCTGAATCGGGTGAAAGTGGGGGTAAAAAAATTGGGTCATTTGGGTTGCTTACCATTCATATAATAAACGGGTCATTTGGATCGTTCACCAGGTTGAATTTGAGACAGCATCATATCATTACACAATGCAGAGAGGGTGACTAAGGGGCAACTTGCTTAAGAGGGGATGCATTCCACTAATAGGTCAGTTATCAAGTCCTTGTTCAACCAGTTTTCTCTCACCCGCCTTCCTATTTTGGCAAAACCAGAGAAGGTCGAGGGGATGCCACCAATCAAGCCACTGAAAACCTCATTTTCCAACAAATCAAACTTAAACACTCCATTCAACCACCCAAATTAAGCAACTTGGACACAAAACACCTGACGTAATTAACTTTTATATTGATGCCTTTTGCAAATGTGCCCGATTCTTTGGGTCAGCTCCTGGGACAATGGTCCAACAGGTTGGGCCAGTCGGTATGTTAAAATGATCTTGGACTAATGAGTCAATGGTCGTGTGTAATATCATGAATTTTTTATTTGTTTGGTGAAAATATAAGGAGCAATGTATCAACGACAACTCAAAAGTTTTATTTTATATTTTTACTTTTTCTTTTATTTTATATTTTGGTAAAAATCCATTCAGAAAGTTCAAACCACTAAAAGTTTCATTTATAAATCAAATATAAAATAAGTTGCATCCTTTGCTTCCAATTTTATGCTGAAAGTTTACTCTTTATCATCAGGTTAATCGAACAAGCAACAAAATGAAATGAACTATTTAAAAGGTGTATAGTATCTACCAATTCACTAGTTTAGAAATTTAAATATTGTTTTGGGAAGCGTTATAGTCATTACTGTTTACTAGAAAAATGATTGATAAAGGATTCTGTCCACCTCCTTTAACGAACGCTTGGTAAGCTGGGTGTCACGGGGTGGACACATCAGCACCGAAAAGCAATAAGTATGACACCCAGCGGACAGGGTGGATACATCAGCACCGAAAAGTAATAAGTATGACGCCCAGCGGACCAAGTGTCTGCTAAGGGAGGCGGCCGAAATCCTTCTCGCATAAAAATCAACCCCCTCACTAAGTTGACCCCCCCCCCTACCCCTAGGATTTGGTGTGTCCCTTAATATCCCATAAAGTCCCCCCTCCAAGGCAGGAGGGGGACACATGGTGCCAAAAAGTAAAAATCATCCCCTCAAAGAAGTGTAAATCACTGTTTCGATCATGTGTCCCCCTGCATGCAGGGGACTTTAGGATCTCATAAAACAAAAACATATAAACAAAATCACATCCATATTACTAGACTAATGGACAAAACTACATTAGATCTATTACTTGGGTCATCGTCAGAAGTTCAAACCCATGATACTTTGTGAATTATACACAATTTCTTATTCTGTAAATACCTTTGTAAATCAGTACATGTGATCTACAAACTATGATATATATGTAAATATACTGATCATCATGGCTTTTTTAGGGACCCCACCTGTGATTTGCCTCGTGGACCCTTCGTCCTTATGTATAGTCTGTATTCATCGAACGTCATTGGCATGTAAAGGGCAGGTCTGTCCACTGTCACGAGCTCCTTTGCTGGTTCCATTAGTAAATCGCTCTTGGGGTTATAGAAGAAGGCGAGTGAAACTCTCTCTTCTTCTGAATTAACGACAACCCTGTGTTCAACGCTTTTGTAGATTTCATTGCTGAGCACCTAGCAAGTTAACCAATTAACTGAGTTAAGCATGCAATAAAAATACAATTATTGTTACCTTGCAGCATACTCTCTCTTCATAAATGGGTTATTAGTGAGATGAACATTCCCAAATCAGATGTCCATGTGGACAAGTTTCGGGGCCCACGAAGAAGCTCACCAGTTGAGCTGTTTAGTTGACCATAAAGGTGGGTAATGGCTGTGTTATAGCCTTAAGAAGTACAACTTGAGTGTCCTTGGTCGACAACAAATATTTGTTTAATTATATAGGTAAATTATATCCATTTTGTTTACTTGAATAAGCAATAGTATGAAAATCAAGTTAGGGAATAGTTATATGATGTTTATTTGAAGATTATATCTGCAAACGGGGAGCAAGATCTTAATTCTTGGTTCCCCATGTCACATCCTTCTAAAGTAGGATAAAGTGAGAGGAAGGAAAAACATTAAGCTTTGTACTAGAGATGTCAATTGAGCCGGACTGGCTCAAAGCTGGACATGTCTGGCCTGAGAAATAAACGGGCTGGGCCAAGTTAACTTGGATTGGGCTGAGTTTGGATCCAAATTTCAGACATGGAGTTTTATTCGGACCGAGTTCAAGCAAACTCACTTTCGGTCCGAAGTGATAATCAAATGTAACCTGGTCCGAGTCAGTTCGAAATAGGTATAAAATATAGATTGTTCTAGCCCAGCCCAAAATTATTATGGTTAAGCCCAACAAATATAAGGCAGTTTTGAGCCTATCAACCCAAATTTAATTAATTAGGCATAGTTTAAAAAAATATTCAAGGTAATTCTGGCCTATTATCAGCTCAAATTTTAAAAGGAGATTTAAGTTCGGGGGGTCAGAACTCAAACAAAGCCTATGATTTTAAAACGGACCAATTTCAGGCTAACCACCTAGGGCCAAGTTTGGGCTCAAGCTGAGTTCAGACCCATGTAAGACATCGGCCGACTCAACCAGGCCTGATTGACAGGCGTATTTTGTATAAATGATAGAAAACATAGATGGACAGATTGGAGTAGATAGCCAAATAAAAATGTAATTCAATAGAATGTTAGTGCTAGGTACACCTAATTTTTTCTTACGTATTTTATTATTTCAAATGAGTTCCATCATAGTTCGCAGTTGGGTTTCACAAACAAGGATTTGTGGGAACTATTTCTTCATGCAAACCTGCTGCCCAATGCTTCAGAGTCTTGTTAAAGCTGCAGTTGGTGAAGAAACAAACCTAGATTAAACACAACAATTTGTTATTGTCTTGATATTATAGAGCAAGAGAAGGACCTGAATTTGATCACCGATATTGACGATGAATGCATGAGGAGCAGCTTTTACAGTAACCCAGTAATCGCCTTTACGAACTTGGAGACCATCTACACGATCGTCAGGGAGGAGAAGGGTCATACCACCAGGGTCGGAGTGGGGGGAGAGACCAAGTGTGAGGTCAGGTTGTGGACACTTTGAATAGAAACACGCCCTCATGCAGGCACTGACGTCGGGCCCTCCGAAAGCATTATGAAGATTTTCCTCTCCCAATCCCAGGTTTGTTGATAAAACCTTCATCAGCATTCCACATAGCTTTGCCAACTGGTTGCCGTACTCCTCAGTCACCTCCCTACATTCAATCAATCAAAAGGACCTAACTAGTAAAACAGTTATCATCTAAATATTCCCATCAAGTGGAACAAACAATATTGACACATCAAACTTTAAATCTCCCTGGTGATCATAACAATTAGGGAAAGGATCTGCTACACCCAATTTGTCTGTCCCCCCATGTCACAAAATTCTAAGTGTATAAAACGGTTTTCAAATGAAAAAATAGGTACTCATAAAAATGGGGTTTACAGGATTAGAACCATTAAAAAAAAAAGTGTTCAAATGAATATTTGTTCCATATTTATTAAAAGGAGGCACCAAATTCAAAGAACCATTACATATCAGCCTGTGGTATGGGGACACAGAAGAACTTACTGTTTTGGGTATAACAGATCCTTTCCCTAAAAGTTATTCATCGAGGCAGTAAGGTCCTAAGACCAAAAAAGTTAGACATGTATTCAGAAAAAGCAAATGAAGTGATTCACATTCTAGCAAAAAAGGCCAGCAGGATTAGTAGTTCGAGTCTTGTAAGGTCCAAGACCTTTAAGTTTATTACAATAAAATAACAAAAGAGGGATGGCATTAGTGCAATTTTAATTATGTCTGTAGATCTAGTCTGGATTCTCTCTTGCTCACAAGTGGTGCAGATTTGGTGTGTACCTCTTAATGATTGCCTAAGGTCCGCCCATGCAGGGGCAGACACATGCATGGCATGGTGGAAAAAGTGATTTACACTTATGGAGATTTATTTATTTATTTTCGTTAAAATAGGGTAACCACAGTTCTTCCTTGATGGATTTACCTGCATGAAGTTGGAAGTGAAGGCCACTTGTTATGGTCCTTAAGTGACCGGGGAAGGTAGTGAAAGAAGAAGTAATCACTCCAGTCAAGAATAGCACCCTTTTCGACCCCCAATCGGCTGCCATACCCCTCATATGTCCTTGGTGAGTTCGCATACCTTTCCTTCAGCTCAATGGGTAGATGGAAGAACTGGCGCCATACCTCCCGTGTGCGACGCATCAATTCGGGTCTCACTCCATGGTTAACAATTTGAAAGAACCCCCACTCTCGACACGCCTCTGATATTTGATTCAAGGTCCTCTTGCGAATCTTGTCATCCCCAAATAGGCCACCAAAATCGATTAACGGAATGTTCCCTTCGGTTGCTTGGGAGTGTGTCGCAGGCCTCTCAGACGGTGGCTTAATGTATCGATCCGGGATTACCGCCGAGCCGCCCTCCGACAAGGATTGTACTCGAACAATTGGCTCAGGCCAATCATGCAACCAACTCATATCTGAGGGTGGGTTTTCAAGCAATACTATGATATACACCTCGTCCTTAGTTTGAATTTATAGAGAGATGAGGTTGTGGAGAATTGAAGGTGGGTTACAGGTACTTGAGGTAGTGGTGTAGAATGTGTGATCACTGAAACGAAATGAACGTGTTACTGGAGGGTATTTTATAGTTTTTGGTAGCTTTCTGGAAGGATTTGCCCACGGTTTTGATAGGACCTTGACAGGTTGACATTCTACAACATTGAAGAGGGATTACCAAACGTTGTGGTGTGAGATGTATGATTACTGAAACGAAATGAACGTGAAAGAGAACGTGTTATTCGAGGGGTTTTTATGCTCTTTGTTTTTGTTAGGAGGCTGACAGGACTGCATGCAATACAAAGTGACAGCAAATGTTAGATCAGGTGAGAACTGAACGGTTATTTGCAAATTTTGATAATGTGCATTTTGCTCTAGCATAATAAGAATATAAGTTTTCATAGATTCTCAAAATTTGAGATCATGGATATTTAAACGCTTCCTTTAATTTATAGATTTCATGACTCAGTAATCCCAAACATTTAGATTATGACATATCGACCCCATGAAAGAAGGGATTCATGACTATACACAATTAGGAACCTTGTGAATGGATCCCTTTTCATGGGCCAAATGACCTCTTTCTGCAGTGGTCAGACGAGCTTTTTGGTATGAGTTGAGCCGAGATGAGCGCCCACTCGCCCATTGGAAGGGTTGCACGGTATGAGGGTGTCCCTTTTTGTGTTTTGGGAGAAACTCATGGTATCTAAAGTCATCTGCAAAAGCTGGAGTTGATCACACTCAATAATCATAAAATATAGGGTGGATTTTGGGTGTTTAGGTTGGGGTTGAGCCTTATGAATAGGCTGTTCATGTGCCTAATTAAGAATCAAGTTAGATGCAGCTCTTACCAATTAATCCAAAACATAAAAGTGGCATTATCACATTTCTTGAGAATAGTCAAAGCCTCCCAACTGATTATATATGGGATTGTGGTCAAGCTAACCTAGGGATACAATCAAGTTCGGACTCAACTTTTGCCTCCCAATGGAGTTGTACTCTCCAACAGAGCCAAATGATACTTCTAATGAAACTTATTTGCCAAATAAATCAAGTGGGCAAAACGTGCATCAAATCTTGACTAAATTTGTTCAAATTTTTGACATACCCTCCCCTAACGAAGTACATAAACATATATAAATCCCAACTCAATAACACAAGATATACACCTTCAAATCCAAGTGGAAACCCACCGATTTGAGGTGGTTTAGACACAAAGATCCAAGCTATTCTTCTATGAAGGAGTAGCCAATCAGAGTGACTAGTGGATTCAAGTGTTGTTGAACATTTATCCAAGAAGAAAAAATGACATTTAAATGTGATGATGATGGCCGGGACTTGTCCCATCCATCTCACATGCTTGGTGGGTAAACCAACCTAATAAAATGTCCACTTTTGGGTGGTTTCGAAGAAGCCTGAATTTCTATGAATTACAAGATCCTAAAATGATTGATGGGTTCTAATCCCGATGTATATAAAACAAGTCGTGGTCACAGAATTTTTTGAAACTCCCTGACTCTAGTCACAGATGTGGGCCTTTGTAAACCTATCCGTAGGATTGGGCTCTCATAAAAATGCATGCTTTGGTAAACCCAATTAGTAGAACCTATCTCATATGGATCTGTGACCCTTATATGGTTCAAGTCAAAGAATCTGGTTTGGTCGCAAAGCTAACCTAGTGGCAAAACTGATCAATCGAAGTACTTGGTTCATCTAATAACTGACCCTAGTTGCAAAACATGTCCGGTCACGGAATTGACCTGGTTGCAAAACTTAGTAAGTCATAGATTTTGGGCACTCTCAAAATCAGCTCAATTCTATAACTACGTAATTATAGATTTTGGGCACTCGTAAAACTGACTAGTTTCAATGATGCACACATGCAAAGTGCAAAATATGGTTCAAGTACTCATATGCCCAAAACCTTGCTTGCACCCACACCCATGCCCTATATTGAGTACACACATGTGTGGGTTCATAACCTCACATGGGAGAGGGTCTCTCAGAAGACTTAAATCCTCCCTTGTCCAATGTGGGACTAATAGAAAATTCCCTTTTTGCCTTTATTTTAAAACACCACTTCAATAATTCCCACTTGTTTTAAAATTTTCAAAACTGATATTAAAGGCAATAAGCGAGGTTGTATGTGTATGTCCGTAGAACCAACATCTTGTATAACAAGTTTGTTAGTCATCTAAAAATTAGTGGATTACCCTAGAATTGGAGTCTCGTTGACAAACCTAACTTATCACACACATAATCCTTTAGAGAGGGTTCACATATCTTCAAAACTTGTCACTTCAAGGTTCATGCACTATCCTCATTTACTGAGTGCTTCAGATTCATCCTCAACATCATGGGACGTGACTAGCTTCATACTAAAAAAGGCGAGTCTCTATCAAGGGCGCACACTCATCCAACTTGGTTGGGTATATGGAACTCACTAAGAGAATCATTCGGGGCATACTCTTTCCTAGCCTAGGTTGGTTCTATGGAAGTAATTAGGAGAATGTAGTTCTCATCCTCCCAACTACATCATCAAAACTAGCTACAAAATTAAAGCACTACTCCATAGAATTTCTCATATATAGGATCACTATCTGTGTAGGCTTTTCATGGGAACAGACTATTTCACTGAAGTGAAGGCTATGTTTCCTAGTAGTACTTAGCTTGTTTCCCCATTTAACCTTTAGGCAGCCCAGGTTGATCTCTTAATGAATCTGAGTCAGCAAAATTGGGTGTCCACTGGCACTATTTTTTGGCTTGTCCTATTCCCTTTAATGTGTTGGAGATAAAATCTTGTCAAGGAATTTTCATAAAGCAGGTTAACCATTTCAATTGGAATTACACATCATACATTCTTAATACTATCGTGTAAAAAACCTCTGACATGCATGTCTTCAGGTACATGTGGAAAGATTACTAATCATGTACTTCAGGCATATCAAGCATAGATTCCATAACATTTTTTTCATTCAGGTGCATTAACCAAAATTTCAAAATGCAATTGTCCTTCAAGAAATAGAGTTGGATCATTATTCATAACTTTCATTCAGGTACATAAACCTAGATCTCATATCGTGCGCTTCATATGATTATGCACTTAAGATTCTTGATACTGTCGTCCTTCAAAAAATTATGTATTATTCTTTTGAATGGCTATTTCCACATAGGCTTGCTTAGTATTATTGCATCCATCGATTGATTTTTAACCATTATTCTTCATTTCTCACTTAAGAGAAGACCTCATACTTTGATTCCTATTGGAATGAGACAATCACTTCTACTTTCAAATTTCTCGGAGCTTTGCCTCTACTTGTAGCAATCATAGATTTAGATTTAACTAAATCCTTCTATCAGTCAACTTGTTGTGTTCATCAACACAAGATGATCCATCCCATATGGACTTCATGGTACATAATGCTTCTCTCATACTTTAAAACATACCAAGATAATTTAGTTCCATCCTCCTATCTATCCTATGATCCATTCTGCATTTCTACTGCAAGGCATTCTTTAGCCCAATGCAATTAAGGGCATACTTAGGTAGCCCTTTTTGTGAGTATTTAGACAAACAAGACACCAGCAGCCTTCCATTGACATTCACGGGTATACATGCCGACACATACTCGATCATTTCAAAAGTTTCTAAAAATCTCTTCATTTGAAACTATATATCACAATCATTTATATAATTTTAGACAATCTTGATTCTGGTGATTTGGTTTGACAGGGGGTCTAAGGCATTCAACCAATGAAGGGATTTTTCCCAAAACGGTTCAAAGTTTTGGCTAAATTGCCAAATAATGAGGTTAAAAAAAAAAAAAAACTATTTCTGAAATCGGTTTTCGGTGATGGTTAATTGCATTTTTCACCCTAAATCAGATAGCAGCGCTGAGTTACTCATGGACCATGTTTGATGTGAGAGAGAGAGAGAGATAGAGAGAGATGATTACGATACCCTATTGGATTCTGTATGAGCCTTTTTTTTCCACCAATTTTTTTTTGTTGTTTGAAAGAGTTGAAGAAACCTCGGCACTATGATGATTTACAGAGTCTGGGAAGAAGAAGAATGAGAAGAGGAAGAATATATGAAGACGATGAAGAATTCAAAGAGATGAAAGAACTAAACTCATAGTGTACCCTCTTCGGTACCTGATCTCTTTTGTTTATAATCAAAAGATATTACATCTCGTTACAACTAACAATCTAACTGTCTAACAACTAACAACAACATTTACAACTGAATACCAGAATAACTAACTCATATTTTCTTCAACGTTCACTTCTTGAAATCCCGCGTGGATACTCTTCTAAGAGTTAAAATAATAATCCTTTTCTCTGAAAAATGGTGCTGGTAAGATTCCATATTTTTTGGTTGTGATGATTGTGGTGAAATAGATGATGAGAGGTGAGGAGGGCAAAGAAGATCAGAAAGAGGAGAGATTCAATTCGGTGAGCTAGGGGTAAAAAAGGAAAAATATAAAATTTTTAACAGTTAACTACCTATTCCTTTCCAATTTTAACACTTAAATAACCAATTTGGCAAATAATTAATTTTACCTCATTATTTGGCAATTTTGCCAAAATTCTGAACCAATTTGGCAAAAATCCCACCAATTAACCTACTCAATAGGTAGAGACGATGTAATTTGATGATTTAATAAATAAAAATATCTTCTTTCTAAGTTTCATTACCTCCCACTTGGGATTTGAGGCCTATGAACACTGCAGGAAAAGGTTATTTGGCCAATTTTTTGGGTACATTTCACTTGACTTTTTTTTGCCACTTGGGCCTGCAGACCACTACCACCCATCATACACTGCAAACCTTGGGGATTCAACCCCTTGACCACCACAAAGTAAGTGATGCCTTGATAAAAATGGATCCATTCACATGGTACCCAACTATGTATAGGTATGAGTCCCTTCTTTCGTACGGCCAGTATCTCTCAATCTAAATGTTTGGGATTGTTAAGTCATGGGAAACTATAAAGGGAGTGTTGGTAAAATATCCATGATCCCATATTTTGATAATCTATGATATTTATTATGCCAGAGAAAATGCATATTATCAAAATTTGCATATTTGCATTCAGACCTCACATTATCTAACTTTGCAATAGCTATGTATTGCATGTATCTGGCCTGTCAACCTCCCAACAAAAATTAAAAATACAAAAAGAACATAGAAATCCCCTAGAGAACATTTTCTGTCGTGAAAGATGTAAATGTATATTGTCAATTCCATAGATTGGAAAATGCATGGAGTTGTAGATTAGGCATGGCATGAGCACATTGTATATTAGTCATGTTTGTAATTCTTGTTTCTAAGAAGTGAAGTCATCTTCCAAGAACTTGAAGCCACAAGGAAGAAGCCCCTAAAGTTAACAAGATCCAAGCTTTGAAGACTTAAGCCTCTCCATGCACATGAAAGGTAAATCAAATTAAGAAGAGGTTAGAATTAGGTTTACAAGACCTAAAGACCATTTTAAGAGTTAATGGATCTTCTCATGCCTTAAACATAAGTCCCACAGTGGTTGGAAAGTACCTAGAGGCAAAATGGCAGAAAATTAGTAGAATCAGATCGATTCGAGGGGGTTAGATCCATCCGCTAAGAATCTGATTCATCCGATGAGGCCATTGGATCAATCCAAGGCCTATTAGGAGTTAGTTTTCCTAACTGATTGTTCCATCAATCCATCCAATTGTGATGGATCCATCCGATCTAATCAAATCAATTCGATGTTGCTAAAATTCTATTCAAACAAAAGAAAAATTAGCGACGGGGATTATTTGTCCATTTGGAAAGATGCCAAATCAAGGGTATACAATCATGCTCATCCCCTATAAGTATAAGAGGCTTTCAAATGGTCTCTCTAATACACACAAAACAATTTTGAGGAAGAGAGAGAGCAACTAAAATACATTTAATCCTCCCAACTACCTTGGCTCTTATTTTTGAGCTTCCATTAAAGAATCAAGAAGCTAAGATCCATTAATGTGCTTCCCTTATACTCATTCTTGAATAACACAAAAGGGGAAGTAAGAGAAGAGTTTACTTGTGAGTAAACCCTAAGTTAAAGCTCTAAGAAGCACGGAGGCAACTCTTGGGAGTTTGGTAGGTCAATAGGCATTCAAGCTCAATAAAAGAGTAAACCACTTCAAAGGCAAGTAAGAAATATACCAACTTTTAAGAGCTAATTTGTATTGGTTTTATTTTCTAAGACCTTAGCACTAACACTGAAGACACCGGTAGTGTAGACCAAACTTTTGTCGAAGACACCAAGAGTATAGACCACACTCGCCGGAGACACTGAGGGTAAAACTTACAAGTGATTAGAGTAATCAATTGTATTGTAAGTCGAGTAAGTTTTATTTCATTTCAACATATATTGTATTGTAACAATCTTAATAAAATGAAGTAGCTCAGTGGTGAGCTTTTGACAGTTGACGTAGGTTGTCATGTCAAACCACTATAAATATTGTGTTTTGTGTTGAATGCTTGTGGTGTGAAATTGTCTCTTATCTTTACATGGCATATCATACTTAGCAATTATTGTATAATCCTTCATATTTACAATTTTCTAGTAATCTATAAATTAAAAAATAAAATTGAATATTGTCATATCATTGCACTCGTTATCACCAAAGAATTAATCTAATAATTAAGTGCAACATATAACATTTTTAATTGGAAATTAAAGTGGGGTTCTAATTAAGATAATTTTTAAAATATCATATTCAACCCCTTTAGGATTAAAACTAGACTTTTAATTGGTATCAGAGCTGACTTTCAATTGGTATTAGAGCATATGTTGCTTTTATACGGTCTAACTACAGGAGTGGAAAGACCCAAATACCTAAAGGTCACTTGATGGTCACCCTAGAAGAATCATACTCTACCACAAAGTCCCCATTCTTGAATGGGTTTGACTATCCGTATTGGAAAATACACATGGTACATTTCTCCAAGAAATAGACTTGGGAGTATGGTTGTCAGTTCAACAAGGTTTAAAGAGAACCCTCACTTTAGAAGAAGAATAGGTTACACTTAGAGAAAAGGCACACTTAAATAACTATAAGGCATTAAATGTTATATTTTGTCATGTGAGTAAATATGAGTTTAGACGCATTTGTACCCTCACTACGACTGAGGAAGCTTAGAACCTTCTAGAGGTAACCCATGAGGAAACTAGAGCAATAAAGAAATCTAAACTTCAAATGCTCACCACTAAGTTCAAAGAACTTAGAATAGAAGAAGATGAACAATTCATCAACTTCTATACTAAGCTCCAAGACATCGTGAACTTTAGGGCTACTCTTAGAAATGCTCTAAAGTTTGATGTCGTAGTACAAAAAATAGTTAGGTCTTTACTGAAAATGTTTTGATCAAAGGTGACTGCTATAGAAGAAAGCAAAAAATATAGACACCTTGATAGTAGACGAATTGACCTTGATAGTAGAAGAATTGATAGGGTCACTTTAAACATTTGAAGTGACTCTTAAACCAAACCACAAAAGGAAGGGAATTTCCCTAGAGGTTGAGGAGTTATCAAGCCTGGTGGATAACTTTGATAATGAACTAGCTGTAGTGACAAAAAGGTTTAGAAAATTCTATAAGAAAAACACTAGAGACCTTAAGAAGAGATTTTCACCTAGAAGACCCAAGGAGTCTTCAGGAAGGAAAGAAAACTCCAAAAATGAAATCATTTGCTATGAATGCAAAGGGCATGGCCACTTTGCTTTGGAATGTGCCAATAATAAAAAAAAAAAAATTTAAGGCAAAAACAAGATGACAATGGTAGCCATTTGGGATGACAACACCTATGACTTCGAAGAAGAATCATCTAGCACTGAAGAGGAATCTTCAAAAAGTGTTGTTGCATTTGTAGCCTTCACTCACAAAACTAATGATGAATCAAGTAGTGAGAGTGAAGATGAAGATGAAGATGATGAAAGTGATCTTCAAGAGCCTTTTGACAAGCTCTCTGAAGAAAGCACTTCATTGAAAAAACTAATCACTCAACTTAGAAAGGAAGATAAAAAATCATTATGCAAACTAGGCAATAAGAGTGATAATCCCCTTGGGGATGTGGAGTTACTTAAAACTAATTCCAAACTTCTAAAAGAGAACCTAAAACTTGGAGAAATAATCAAACAGTTGGAGTCAAGCTCCATGGGTTCCTCTTTAGAAGATGAACGTCAAGTCCTAAAGCATTAAGTAAATTCTTTGGACTTGAGTAAAATATCTAGGATTAATTCTTAATGCCAAAAAGGAAAATACAAAAATACAAAAGAAAAACATAATCGAAGAAAAAGATATCCTACCTATGAAGGTTTTAGAACTTGAAAACAGAGAAATAGTATATGAGAATAACTCTAGAATCCTTGAGTTAGAAGAGAAGATCAAAACTCTAAAGATCGAAAAGGAAGAGGCAAGTACAAATGTACTTGATCTAAAAAGCCAAGTTAATATCCTAAAAGAACAAAACAAAGGATTAAACGTAACTTGTTCTCAATTGATTAGGAAATCCCTAGAGTATCTCAAGCAAATCAAAGTGCTTGAGGAATGGAACAAGAAGTCTATTTTTATGCTTACCCAACGAGATCATAAATTTGAAAAAATGTTAACAATGGGTAAGTATATTGGTAATAGAAGTGGTCTTGGATTTAACTATACAAACACTTCTATACATAATAAAGGGCAAAAGAATGTTTTTGTGAATGAAAAATGAATGGGATATGTCCCTCCTCAAACTCCTAAACAAAAACCAAACCTATAATAGTAGGCAATCAAATACTTACAAAGGTCAAGCTCCCTATCAAAAACCAAGAGTTTTTGACAAAAGGCAAAACACTTCCTATAAAGGAAAATCCATAAACACATCTCAAGCTTCTACCTCCAAATCTAAGATATCCTATGGTAACAAACCATATTCTTCTTTCAAGAGAAAAACTCTTATGAACAATGAAATAAGAATGAGTTATTGGAATGATTGTAACCATCCCTCTACATCTAAAAGATGACAAATCACATGCTATTGTTGTGGTTTAATGGTTCATATGAAAATAAATTATAGAAAGAGGCTAAATGATATAAAAGCACAAAAATTCCAAGATAGAAAAAAAAACCTTAATCAAAATATATTAAGAAAGAAAGCTTACTTTCAAAAGGTTGAGAATGACAATTTAGAACATAAAAACAAATTAGCTCAATCAAAACAAGCAAAGACCAAACAAATATAGGTCAAGAAAAGTAAACTCAAATATCTTAGAGTCCACACCTCACAATGGTATCTTGATAATAGATGTTCAAGGCCTATGAAGGGAGATAGATCCCTATTCACACACTATGTTCCTGGAAGGGGAAGAAGTGTAGCTTTTGGTGATGGGAACATTGCCAAGATAATGGGAAGAAGTATAGTTGAGATACCCAAGGTTCTATTACTAAAAGATGTTCTCTTTGTAGATAGCCTTAAACATAACCTCTTGAGCATTAGTCAAATATGCGACTTAGGTTATGTTGTAGGCTTCTCAAAGGATGGTTTCCACATAACCACATAAAAGATAAGGAAGGAATTGTTGCCTAAGAAATTCATACCGGTGATAATTGTTATGTCTTCGGGAATGGAAAACCAAACACATGTCTTGTCATACCCCATATCCCACTAGAAGGGTAAAAATTTAATTAAACATGTGACATGTCAAAATTGTCTTTAACATACTTTTGAAGATTTTCTAATGGTGTTTAAAGCCTAATAAAATGACTTAGAACTAAGGAGTTCAAGTCAAGTCATGAACTTGATAAACCATGAAGCTGTCTCGAGAGTGTATTTGGGGTAACTTCATAAAAGAACCCGTACTAACCCTATAGGAATTAGTTTATGATAAATATATCATTGAAAATATATAGAAGTCAACTTTCCAACGAAACAAATGGAGATCAAATCATAGTTTTCTAGAAGAAGTTATAATCACTTTACTGACAGGTGTCAAAACTGGAGAAAACCAAACTTTGGGTCCGGTCATGAAGGTTTCCCGAAATGGTCATGAAAGAGGTGGGACCACTCCCACCACCCACTGCCATTACTACACTTTTCGGACCAGTTCCAAAGACCCCAGGACCGGTCCTGACAACTCAGAACCGGGCAAGAAGACCCCAAGATTGATCTAAAATGGAAAAACATTAAAAATTTCATGTTTTTATGATTTTTGGCAAGAATCCCATTTCATGTCTTACACATGTGGAAGGCTTTAGAAACTTAGAATAGACTTAGATAATGAAATGAATACCTAAATTACACCTTTTTTTAATCTAAAACCAAAGAAAGAAAGAAAGGAAGAAATAAAAGAAAAAAGAGAAAATTAAGAGAAAACTAGAGAGAGGAACTCCCAATTCGATAAGTTCTTCCTCAACCATATTGGATTAAATTAGGATTTATGTAATTCAATAAAAATACATGATTATCATGATGAATGCTCTCACATATTGTAGAGATCTAAAGTTTGAAAAACTTTTGAATGAGAAATCTAGTAAGAGAAATCTTGTTTTTATTCAAACTCAAATATATAATGTGGTATTCTTTCTCTATATTATTTTAAAATTGTTGATGGTCGTCTATAGGGAACCAATAGCACAATAATTGCTCGATCGAGGTTGAAGGTGATTTTTTTTCCACTACAACAAAATTTGTTTTAACAACATATTTTTAGACAATGTTTTTATAAAAACGCTGCTTAAAGTAAATAATATACAACATTTTCTATAAAGGGAAAAAAGGAATATACAACGTTTATAAAACGCTATATAAATAAACATATACAACGTTTTCATAAAACATTGTGTATGTTACATTTATACAACATTTTTAAACGCTGACAAAAAAAGTCATTATTTCCGTCATATGTCAACACAAAAAGAACATAGACAACTTTTTTAAAATGCTGTAAAAAAATACATAAGACGTGTTTTCAAAACATAGTGTAAATCATTTTTGTTGGTGCTTAAAAACATTGTATAAGCTAAGATCCCACCCTTTTTTTTTCTACGCACGTTCTCTTATTTCTCTATTTTTGCATTTATTCCTACATCTCTGCTTTTAAGGTTTACAGAGGAAGACCCAAAATTGCAAAGGGGAAAAATTGCCGCTGCCCACAAGAGCAATCCCCTACCTCTTCGATGCCCTCTCCCTCTCTCGCTTTATTTCCCTTCTCTCTCTCTCTGGTTGTCCTTTCCCCTTCCCTTTTCCCCATCTCTCCTCTCTCTCTGCTCACCCGCACCCTTTCCTCTCTCTTTACTCACCTGCACCCTTTCCTCTCTCTCTCTCTCCTCTCAGTCTCGCCAACGTCCCTATTCCCTCTCCCTACACCTCTCTCTCTCACCCTCCCACTCTCTATTTCCCTGTCGCCTCTCTTCCCCTCTCTTCTCTGACCTCTCTCTCTCTCTCACCCTCTCTTCCCCTCTCTCTTCTCTGATCTTTCTCTCTCTCTCGCCCTCTCTTCCCCTCTCTCTTCTCTGATCTTTCTCTCTCTCTCGCCCTCCCTCTTCTCTGATCTCTCTCTCTCACCCTTCCTCTCTCTCTTTCCCTATCTCTCTCTCTACCTAGTGTATGCAACTTTGAAGATTAGGTAAGATTTGATTTGGGTCAATTTTATTTGAGTTTAGGGTTTTAACTCTCTCTCTCCTCTACTGAGATCATCCCCCTTCCGTTGAACCTTCTTGATCCCTCAGTCCCCCAAAATCCTCATCCTATCTCTCCCCTTTTTAAATTCTTCTACGATTTCCATAGCCACTGTAGATGATAGATTACAAAAGTTGTTCGTAGGAGCAGCCTAGGAGGAAGATACCAATGACGGAATTCAAGATGTTGTAGGAACCCTCGTGCTATGATTTTTAGCTCCAACATTGCCTTGGTTTATAGTGCATAGCAAGGAGTTCCTTTGCTTCTTTAGGTAAAGTTATCATTCTCATCAGAAGCTCTTTTCAAGTTCTCTCTCTCTAAAATTCTGCTGAGTGCCACACCCACTGTTGATGGCAGATTGTAGAGGTTCTTTGTGGGAGCAGTCTACAAGGAAGCTATAAGGAGGGATTTCAGGTATTGGTTGTTATTCGTTTTACTTGGGGGAGAGTATGCATGTAGGAGATGGGGTCCAATGATGCATAAACATGCAATGCATTATTATTATAAATAATTTGTTGCAAATCTTTTATTTGGAATTACTTATAACTTTGGTTTCTTTTTTCTTTGATTTCATTTGATTCTTCCTGTTATTGAGGGTTTGACCCGCCTAATCCTGACCCAAACTCTAACCCTGGTGCTCATCCAAAGCCTAATTTGAGCCCAGTTGAATTAGTTTGGATTTAGCCTAATTCAAGTCAGCCGTAGTAGGGTTCAACTTGGTGTGGAGTCATGTAAAAATAAGGAAGGATCCTCTGTCTAGGTTGTATCATTCGCCCCTCACAGGGGTGTGGGCTCCATGTACTTATTGAGTGGGGCCTATTCCTCTATGAGGGGGGAAAACGGTGCATCCACGACAGAACATTATAGGGCTAAATTTATCATTAAAAGGGTTAAGATAGCTGAACACAAGATCAAGATCAACATCAATTGATGTAAGAACTGTACTACCTACTAAAGTTTCCTCTTTAATTTTTATTTTGTCATTGTACTTGGAGTGCTTCATGGTGAAGCTTGCATAGGTATTATTTTCTTCTGTTTTTGTTTAATAGGTTGACTATACAACTGTCTTTGTTTTCCGGCTTTTGATGTTCGTAGACAATGGCCTTGCTACAGGAATGAGCTTGTAAGGACTCTCATCTTATGCTGTTAATAATAGAATTTTGAAATTTGATGTTGCAAATAATGTTGTAATTTTTTTGAATGATGGGGATTTTATAAGAAAAAAGAAGGGAAACTAATTTCAAGCTTTTATTTATTTCCTCCAAAAGTACACAATGTCCTCAAGTCACAGGAATTAGGTGAAGCTTGCAAATCTTTTATTTACTTACTTTAAACTTCCACACAATATGTTTGAAGAAAGATTCTAATTTCTTTTGTTACTTTCTTCATAGTAGCCA
>JAOXJP010254560.1:0-21642 GCA_025762735.1 Platanus orientalis | reverse complement strand
GAATAGATAATAAATTAAGTTGACCATTAGGCTATAATGGGTTTAAAGTAGAAAACCATGAAAGCGGATGAGGTGGGGTGCCTAACACCTTCCCTAACTCATAAACGAACAACTTACTTAGAAATCTTTGGGAGCTAACCAATTTAAGTGTGGAGTCAGACATTTCGAACCCTATTTAAACTTAAACTTGTTTTGTTTTCAAAACTGATGTCCAGTCAAATCATTAAAAAGACTGGTGGTGATTCTAAATCACGTGGAATATTTCCTGTGATAGGAAAGTCTCTTTTCAAAGGAATTTACCCGTCGTGTGAAAATCAAGGCCCACAACAACTAAAACCTAAAGACCCTAAAATCCACTCAATTTTATTATTGAGTTTACTGGACTTGACAGCTTTTGCAAGTGATGTGGCATCCTGGATCGCTACAGGTTTCAACATAAACGGTTTTGACAGTGGTCAGATTTTGAAACATGACTATTTGGTCATCTTTGAGCCAAAATAAAAGTGGGACCCATAAGATATTTGAGGCAAGCCCACATGGGTTAATGTTTACCTCAATAAGGAGAGTAACGCCATATAGTTGCTTGCTCAAAATTGTTAATGGGTGAATGAGAAATTGTCTCCAAAAGTGTCTAGTTAAACATTTGTTAAAGGGTGTAAAACTTGAATAGTCTCACATTGGTTAGCCTAGAAAAGTTTGGAGGTTTATGTATAATAGCCTTAAATATAAACTTAGGTCCCAAGGGACACCACAGTTTTGTGGAAGGGGGAGGACCTAGCCAACATGGGCCAAGCCCAAACACACGCATGCGCCGGGTAGGGTTGGGTCAATGAGAAAAGTAACATAATTTTTATTTCTCCTAAAACGGTTAACCTGTGGGGCGTGGCTATTTGTGTGTTTCACCCTTTTACCCTCGTGATTGTTCTCAACCGAACAGTCATAAATGTGACTATTAAATCGCCCCTTTTACCCTGTTGTCTGTTCCGAACAGACATAAATACGGTTACTCAATTGCATTTATTTCATGCATCCGAAATATGAATTAAGCATAAGCATCGTAAAGTCTTTGTAAAAGAGAGAGAGCACAACACAAGTTTGGTTCACTAGACACACAAATTGTAGAGCTTCTTCTGTGTGTATTCGATCATTGTATCCTGGGAGGCAGATGTCCGAAAAGTTTGTAAGCACCACTATGAAGGACGAAATATGTCTTAAGGACATAATGTCAAACACTAGCCTTGATCAATTTCGATTCTTTTTTTTTTTCCAATTCATCTAGTTAAGTAAGTCATTATATTCATTTTATTGTCAAGTCTTTTACTTATATGAAATAGATACTTGTTGTTTATACAATCACATATCACATAGATATAGAATAACAATCTTAAGACATTTCTTTTATATACTCTGTTCTTTGTATATTCTATAAACAGTTTTTTTGTTTTATTTTATATTAATCATCTGTATTTAAATTTTTGTTTAAATAAATTTTAACAGAAATGACAACTGTACTGTGATGCCGGTTGTCACTCTTGTCCCTGTTCCTGGTAACCATAGAAAAAAGCCAAAAAAATTCAATGACACTGAATTTAAGAGATGAAAACATAAAATGTTGTACTATCTCACAACATTGAATCTGGTCAAATTTCTCCACAAGGATGCTCTTGCTCTTAAAGAAAATGAGACTGACAGGTAGATTGTTGTTGCTATGGATGCATGAGAACATGCAAATTTTCTGTGCAAGAACTACATTCTTAATGGATTGGATAATACATTGTACAATGTGTATAGTCCAATCAAGACTGCAAAAGAGTTATGAGACTATTTAGACAAGAAGTACAAAGCGAAAGATGCTGGAATGAAGAAGTTTATTATGGAAAGATTCCTTGACTACAAAATGGTGGACTCAAAGTTTGTAATCAATTAAGTACAAGACCTCCAATTGATCCTACATGAGATTCATGTTAAATGAACGTCTTTAAGTAATTCCTTCCAGGTGGCTGCAACAGTTGAAAAATTACCACCATCATGGAAAAAATTCAAAAATTACTTAAAACATAAACATAAGGAGAAACAACTTGAAGACTTGATCATGAGATTAATGTTAGAAGAAAACAACCATGTTTCTGAAAGAAAAGTGTGGAAACAGTCCATTGAATCTAAGACAAATGTAGTGGAATAAGTGTAGAATATGAAGCATTTCAGCTAAAGCCCGTTTCAGGGTCCTAAAGGTGGTTACTCTAAGAAGTTTAAGGAAAAATATTACATGTGTGATAAACTATGGCATCATGCAAATGATTGTCGCAAATGTAATGATCAAGAGAATTTCAACAAGAAAGTCATTCAAGCCAATATGACCGAAGTGGATTATATCTCTGTAAAAGTTTCTAAAATGAACATTTCTGTAGTGGTATCTGAAGTGAATTTGGGAGAAAATAGTAGAGAATAGTGGGTGGACACTGGAGCTACTCGTCATGTCTGTTTAAATAAAAAAATATTTTCATCATATCAATTAGTGAATAATGGATAACAACTTTTCATGGAAAACTCTACGACTTCCAAGATTAAAAGACAAAGAATGAAGGTTTTAAAGATGACTTAAGGAAAAGAACTTAGTCTCAATGATGTGTTGTATGTGCCAAACATCCTTAAGAACCTTGTATCTGATTTATTATTGAATAAGAAATTATTTAAGTTGGTTTTCGAGTTTGATAAATTTGTACTCACCAAGAGTGGGATGTATATGGGAAATGGGTACATGAGTGATAAGCTCTTTAAAATAAAAGTAATGAATATTATTTTCAATATTAATAAGAATAAATCTTCTGCTTATCTACTTGAGTTATCTAATGTTTGACATGGTAGATTTGAATATGTTAATTATAATACTATGCGTAGATTAGTTAACTTGAAACTTCTATCTAAATTTCATATTGATTCAAATCATATATGTGAAACTTGTGTGAAATCAAAATTAACTAGATCTTTTTTTAATTCCATTAAAAGAAGTACTATGTCAATATAATTAATTCATAGTGATATTTGTGATTTGAAATTTGTTCAAACTAAATGTGGTAAAAAGTACTTCATTACTTCTATAGACGATTGTACAAGGTACTATTATGTATATTTGTTAAGAAGCAATGATGAAGCCTTAAAAATGTTTATGCATTATAAAAATGAGGTTGAAAATCAACTTAATAAAAAAATTAAGGTTCTAAGAAATGATAGAAGTGGTGAATATGAATCACATTTTTGGCGTTAGTTAAACATTAGCTCAAACTAAGTATGAACTAACCTCTGTCTTGTCATTTTAGTTTTAAGCTCACAATCTCGAAGCTTTAAAGATCTTGCCAAATGGATTTACCACTCTCAGCAGAACATGACTCAATAAGACCAGTCACATGAGACTGCCCCTTATTACAATTTGATTAAACAAGGGCCTGTTTGGCAGCCACCTGTAATGTAATCATTTCATTGTAAATTCCCAAGGCATTTGTAGTCATAATGTGATGGTTCAAAATGAACTCATTCAGATTTATACTGATTTGTTAACTAAAATTAGAAAAGAAGTCTTCCTAGCTTTTTTATAAAATGAAATGATATATGTTATCAATCATAAATCTGATTGAGTTCATTTTGAATCATCACCTTATAGCTACATATGCCTTGGGAATTTGAAATGAAATGATTTCATTACATGTGGCTGCCAAACACAGCCCAAGTGTATTGGTTTGTCCTACTACGTTTCAACTTAGAAACAATTTGAGTTAACTGACACCATATGTCTAAGGAATCACAACACTTAATGTATATCGGCATGTGTTGAAGAGTCTCATAACTATTTGGTCCGGTATGGATCTATCCCTATATCCATGCACGATAAGAGAGATGGTTCTTTTCTTCTATTTTTCAATTGTAACTCTCCCAACTTGCAAACACCATTCCTTCCTGCTAGCCACAAGTCTAACAAAAATGAATTAGAATATATAAAAATCCTACATTATAACACCTTATATATAGAGCCTACATCAGAGACAATTCAGATTGGGAGACTTGGCAATGAAAGTTCTTTGACTAGAAGCTCCCAAAAAATATTTCATTTTAATTCATTTATAAGCACTATAATTTTATTTCTTAATTCTTTTGAGAAAAAAAGGAAAATTTTGTCAAATTTTCTCCTCTTAAAAAAACCTATTAGACTCATGTAAAATATAGATTTGCGACACTTTTATCAAAATAATAATAATAATAATTTTTATATTTTTTGTAAAAAAATATTAATTTCAAAGTTTCTTTTGGTCCTCTCTTAAATATTAACTAACTAGGGTTGTATAAGTTATACTTCCATAGATCTATAAATCATAACTAGATCCATAAACCCTTTTTTAACATTTAAATATGTTATAATTTGATATCTCGAAGAAAAAATATATATATTAACCACAATTACAGCTCTCATAATTTATATTCCAATACTTAATAAGCTCTAATAGTTATTAAAAATAGTGTTGTCCACATTTCAAACATCGGGTACCTTCTAAGATTTTTGTATGAACAAGTTGATTAAGTATGTTCACCAGGTCAACCTACAAGGCTTTTAAAATATCGATAATGCACGATATTTATCTTAAAATTTAACTCAATAATATTTCCTTCAATATTGATACATGTTAATCCAACCCATAATTGTGGAATGCTGCCAAGGGGAATCTACCCTCTTTCTCCTAAGTGGGGGAAGGGAGAGGGGCGGCATTTACACCTTCCCTAACTTACAAATTTTAAATGGTAAAAAATTGGATACCTTAGTGTAAGATGAATATGCAAAAAATTGAGGATGTTATATGATGTCACCAACTGTCAACCTTCCATCACTTTCGGCTTTTTATTTTTGGCTAAGAGACCATGCATCAAGGCTGTGTCACATTGTTGACGAAGAAAAGCCAGTTCTTGAGGCAGAAGTTAATGCTACCTAGTAGGGTCTGTACCTTGTAAAACAAGTCAAGCTCGAATTCGCGATTATTGAATCTGATTCTCTGTTGCGGTGTCTACTTTGAATTACGAATTAGAACAGTGTCCGTGCATGGCCGTTGGTTGTAAAACCATAATGCCTGGAAGTTAAGGAATGTAGTGTTAGGCGGTCAGCCAGTGGCTGTATTCACCGCCTCATCAGCAACGACCTCATGATATACCATCCTTACATGGAGGGATTCGCTGGTCTTTGCCAGGCTCTTCTTCTGCTTGTTCTGAACAGTCTATTTAGATACAATAATAATAGGTAAGGGTCATAGGGTAGGGTACCCTAAGTTGCTATGCTAGAACTAGAAGTACCTTTTAATGGCTAGCACCCATGTGAAGGGTGACGTTGTGCGAATGTGAAAGAGACTGTCGTGATCGTGAAGCCAGAAACTACGAAATGAAATACAGAAAAAAGATTTGCTCCATAAAGGAAACTGAAAAGCACTGGCAAAGTAGCTTCCCACTAATTATCAGATCAGTAGGGAAGGCTATTTCCATCCAACATTCCTATAACCAGCACTGGCTCCTGTAAATTCAAGTGATGTGCTTTAGGGGTGATTAGATTGGGCAGAGCCGAGATTTAAAAGCTTTTTGTTTCTTTTTTTTTTTTAGAAATAATGTTCTGTCCAGGATGTACCATTCGCCCCCCCTCAAGTGGGGTGTGTGGGTCCCAAGCCCTTTTGCATGGGGCCACACCTCGTGAAGGGCCGAATGGTGCATGTCTAGAACATTATTTGGGTTCTTTTAGCCGTGACGGTGTCCTCCAATGGAGGACAGCCGGGGTTGTCTCCACTGGGTCAAAAAGCCTTGGATTGAAACCTTTTTGCTATGGATGGATTCATAGGATTATTGAGGCTTAGCTGTTTGCCAACGCCCCCGCCTCCCCCCCCGCCCCGCCATAGCGGGGTGCTTGAGGTATCCAGAGAGATCTTGGAGTCTAATCCCCTCAATAGCAGTTCCGTAGTTATGTGAACCCGGGCGATGTTGTTTGCTACTATCGCCTATGTGTGGGTTGGCTCACTGATGTGACAGTTTACTGACCCAAGTGTCCTTGCCAAAAAGAAAAAAGAAAGAAAGATCATAGCCTTTGTATAAGGAAAAAAATAGAGATTCCATCAAACAGTTTTTACATACATGATTCAGTGTATCCCACTAATGCCCATGACAAAAGGTTAATCCAATTTTATATTTTTATTCTTCTCATTACATACGGGCTGGGATTAGGAACGGAAATCAGTTATTCCTTATGTATTAAAATGACATCAGGGTGCTGACACATCAGTGCTAAAAAGTGATTTTCACTTTTTGGGGGTGTTTATCACTTTTCAATGCTGATGTGTCCACCCCGTGATGCCATTCTAATACATCAGGCAAAGCTGATTTCCGTACCTAATCTTTTCCGATCTAAGGAGGATCCCATCACGCTTCCTCTTTAACACTCGGATCCTCTACAGCCGTTGAACAACCTTTAACATACTGTAATTGTCTACAGTGCGACACATAAACAAAAAAAATCATTAAAATTAAAATGTCTGCCCAAATTTGGTGTTTTTGTCTACGTGTATCTCACTGTAGATCATTGCATTTCGTTACCTTAAGGGTAGTTTAACCGCTGCAGAGGATCCTATTTGCTTCTTTAGGGTTATGATTTAATTACCATGGATTCTCAAATAAGTGCTACAATAAGTCAGTGCATCTCCAACAACTGGAAAGCGCCCCTAACCATTTTTGTTTTGGGGCAAAAGAAGGCACCCCTAACCTAAGAGGACTATAAATCTGGATCTCTAATAGAAATAAAATATGTTTAGATATGGTATAGTCAGCCATAACACTTTTTCTCAAGTTTTGACTCTAATTAATCCATTTGACAGAGTTTACAGGCGAAAATTGAGTTATTTGGGTCCTTGAGGATTATATTATGATGCAGGGAATGATGAAATTGTCACCTTGATTGGGCTTAAAAGCAACTTAGGAATTAGGATAAACAAGAAAAGGGAAGCGTAGGCAGCTTTATAGATTTTTTAAACTTAGTTTTGACCAGACTGATAGAATAGGGTTTTCCGTCATTATGAAATATATGTGAGGATGAGATTATTTATCTTCATCCAACTCACAAAATAATTACTATAGGAAAAGCATTCTAAGATTTACCCCAAAAATAAATAAAAAAATGGAAAAGCATTCTAACATCACGTCCATATTTTAAAATATTAGACCTATCTTTGGAGGAAAGAGACCCTAACTAATCATTTTTAACAACTTTTTATATTTTTGCTCCACTTCAGGGGATTATCATGGGTTCTTGGTTGCTTCTCTAAAATAGGTATTACGAAAATTGCATCCAACTATCAATGTTAGTTTCAATGCCAAGTCTGGTTCATCAAGCCAAAAAGATCTAGACCACTCGAGAATATTTCATTTGCATTGATAAATTACTGTCAAAACACTACTGAGGAAAATGTTATGATGTAAATGGACTTGTATCCTCTGCACCGCCCTGTGGTGAGCCAGACACAAGAGGGGTGGGGTCCTGCAAAAAGTGTATGGGTCCCACCCCTCTTGTGTCTGGCTCACCACAACGCGGCGGCGCAGAGGATACAACTCCGATGTAAATGTCTCTGTAGTGTCTATGGTGAATTATATACAGACATTTTGTGTTGGAGGTCAAAAACGTTCAAAAAATGTTTAGTTGAAAAAGTAAGTGTTTAAAAAGAGACCTAATTCAAAAACACATATTGTATCAGCCAATGGTACACCTACAGAGTTCTGTGTCAAAACAGAATCATTCTCCAAAAATTTATTGTCACATCAAAAAATAAATTCACCTACTGAAGAGCATGGATTTTGTCGGCCTCCCTTAACGAACGCTCCATCTGTTAAGTGTCAGGGGTTAGACACATCAGCACCAAAAAGTGATTTACTCTTTCTGGGGGTGCAGTTATTACTTTTCAGTGCTGATGTGTCCCCCTTGACACCCAAAGGGGATGGAGCGTGCGTTAAGGGAGGTGGACAAAATTCTTCTCGCTACCAAAAGGATGTTCTGCCCAGGATACACCGTTTAGCCCCTCACGGGGGTATGGGCCCCACACAAGAAGTGCATGAGTCCCACACCCCTCTGTGAGGGGCCAAAGGTACATCCAGGATAGAACATCCTTTCTCAAATGGGTGGGAGTCAGATGAAATTTCAAATTCCTGCCCATTTTATTCTATAAGACATCCCCTGGTGTCCTGGACAGGACATTTGCTCTCAATTTATTTTCGTTGTAGATATTCAAGCTTCAACATGGGGTATTGCAGAGAGTGGAGGGCTGAGAGAGTGGAGGGCACATCAGCACTGACAAGTGAAGTGCACCCCTCCCCCCACCAAAAAAAAAAAAGTGAAAATCACTTGTCAATGCTGATGAGCTCTCCCCCTGACAGAGTGCAGAGAGAAGCAGATGGTAAGAGGAGTGGATACAATCTACTCTCGGTATTACATGAGAAAGAGTCCAGAACATGGGAGGCAAACACAATGAGAGGGATATAGCCAACCCACCTAAAGGAATTACCACGTGGTTTTTAAAATATTTTTATTAAAAAACTGAAATATTTATAGATAGTATCTCTAGGGAAAATTTCTATAAATGGTGACATAGATGGGGAAACAGAACACGTGGCCAATCCAAACGGTCCCCTATATCATGGAGGGTCTGAATTGTCTAAATCATCCCTCAACATGTACAGTTCCTAGGTTGTCCATATTCCTTTGTAAGATGAGTCGACTAAGGAGCCTCTCTAGGACCATTCCTGAGCCCAGTCTCCAGACATGGTCAGTCCAATAGGCCCAACCAGCTTATAGTTAGGTCGAAAATGGGCTTGACCTATTCTTGGTAGATGTGAGCCTGGCCCAGCTTAGAAGGATTTTTTTTTTGTAAAGAGCCTAGACGGATCATTTAAGATATAAATATATGACTTTCTCTGTAGGCGATGACGTGTGGCCAGAGATGAGGTCAGGATTCTCCTTTGATGTTAAATCATCTATAATAATCAAAGGAAAATAAATGCTATTTTACACATCTGCCATTGTCTCTGGCCATGTGTTATCGTCTCATGAAAGCCAGATGAAAACCGGACAGAAATAGCTAGAGATAATCATTCATATATGTTATCTTTCTTCTTCTTTTTTGGTTGGTTGCTATTTTTGTTATGTCAAAAATAAATGAAATCAGGTGGTGGCCCAGCCCATCAGGTCTGACCCACACGTAGGGCAGGGTGAACTTTTATTTAGGCCAGTCCATGTGCCTGGGCCCAGCCTGCTCAATATCCCTTTGCCCATGCTTAGAGCTTGGTTGCCACAAGGAAAATCCAGCCCGGATGTGTCCAGCGTCAATCAATCATCAATTTTGTGCTTACACATGGCTAAAAATGTGAATTGCATCTCTAAACCTATGGTAAAACACATCTTTTCACTTTTTTCATCATGTGCCAGCACAAAATTAATGCTAGAAACATCCAGACTGGAGACAATCCAGGCTGTGAAAAATCCCACTGCCGTCCATTCGAACTATTTATTGGATATCTAAATTTTGAGCACAAAAGATTCCAAATGAACGATGTTTGCTTTGTGTCAGAACAAAGCGGATTTTCTGGAGCAACCCTGAAGCACCAAGGCGCCAGGTGACACATAGGCTGAAAAAGTGAAAAAACACCTGGCAGTGGTTAACTTTTTCCGCCCATGTGTCACCCGATGCCCTGGTGCTTTAGTGTCATTCCAGGAAATCCGCTGCGGTGTCAGGACTCAACTCCATCTGCATTTGCAGAAATGTAATGAAAATTAGACAAATTAAACGAAAAGAATCTTCTTTTTTCTTATTTTAGTATGGTACCATATTTTCGAACTGTTCCAAGTGTTTTTTAATTTGTGGGTAACATTACTGTTCTAAGTTGAATATAGTGTTCTTCCGGCTAGAGCACTAGGTGCAACCAAGACTTTACCAGCTTGATAAGTTGGCAAAGTCTGTGGGTGTCATACTCTAGACTGGGTTCAAAACCCGTCATCAACTAAATTAGAGAGTGGATTGTATCTGCTCCTCTCTGCACCTGTCAGGGGGAGGGTACATCAGCACCGACAAATGATTTTCACTTTTTTGGGGGGGGGGGGTGCATTTCACTTGTCGGTGCTGATGTGCCCTCCGACCCTCTTTGTGAGATGTCGTGAGACGAGACACATCGTGGTTATCATTTCACTTTTCAGAGCTGTCACATCACCCCCAAAAAGTGAAATGATACTTCCCCTCTGTCTTGTCTCACAACGTCTCACAAAGAGGGTCGGCGCAGGTGATATTCCCCTGCGAAGTTGAACCATGTTTTGTCCAGCTCGGTTCAGGACGTGTTGTATTTTGAGATTCAAAATAGGAAACGTTGAATGTTTGAACTAAAGTTCGACAACTCGAGCTGTACCACCTCAAGCGCTCGAACTTAACTCGATTACTCAAGATGCACCAAATTTATAAAAACCACCACGTAAACAAGGTAGGCTATACAAAATCCTGGACAATAAATTTACTCCCAATAATAAATACTTACATGAATGGTAGGTGAGCGGCCCATGTAACCCAGCATTAGTGTAAGGTTTGTCCTGTTACTCTTTTTTCTAATAGTCTCTTAGCTAGTATTGGAAATTTATAAAAGCTCTAAATTCTAGTATTTTGGGTAGTTGCATCTGATAAAAGTTTTTGGAGTGTGTTACCTGAGTGTAGTGTTTTCCGGGGGAAGAGGGAGCTCTTGTTAAATTATTTAAGTAATCTCCTTTTTAATATTTTTGCCCATGAACACAAATCAATAGTGAATACCACACAAATTGTTTTTGCTTGTGCTCGTTATTTTTTTATTTTATTTATTTTTGGACAAGGTGTACGTGTGTGTGTTTTTCTTCTTTTTCTTCCATTAATCATATAATCTTGCTTTCCGAACAACAGAACTCTATCAGGCAACAGTAGTGAAAAGAAAAAAACAAAAGAAAGGAAAGAAATGTCTCGATCGACGCCATTGAGACCCATGTACTCACCTGCATCATTCCTTAAAAAAATTATTGAAATAAATTTAGTATATTAACTCTAACCTACGGGTTTGGATTATGTGAGAATGAATCTCGTGAGAACCGTGAAAATGGCACTAGAGGGGCTGATGCATAAGTACCAAAAAGTGATTTGCATTTTTTGGGGGGTACTGATTACTTTTTGGTGCTGATGTGTCCGTACCCTGTTGCCATTTTCACAATTCTCACAAGATTCGTTCTCACCTAATTTTTAGTGCTAACCTTAGCTATGACCTTAGATGGTTAATTACTTTATTTAAGATATTAACAGAATGTGATCTGGGACACAATAGGAGTTGAGTGCCTCGATAGGAAATCATTGGAGTATAGCACAAGATCGGAGTACATGCTTATATCTGATTAATTTGTGTTACATGCCTATGACCGATTGTTGACAGCCCTAATATATATATATATATATATGGTGGTGGTGGTTAATTAGGTCCTTAAGGCACAATACTTTGCAAAGTATTTGCTCGCATCGTGTTGATAGTAATCATTATTATGTCAAGGAGTGGATTACATGTGTTTCGCATGCAGTTGTAATCAAGCGAAAAAATTCATAGTTGAAACTTGTATTCTAGCTTTTAGGATGCAAGGACGGCAACTTTAGTGTTATCTGTCTACTCCTACTCCTACCTACTATACCTATAATCTACAAGGATATGTTTAGATTTGTGGAACTAAAATGGGGGAAATTGAGTTCAGACGAGGATCCACTTTATGAGGAATCGAGATTTCAGACGAGGGTCGTGGCACAAATATTTGGCATTGCTCTTCCTCCTTTGACTCTGATGGGCTTCATCTTTCGTAACTGGTGTCATTGGTGAAGCATCTCTCTCTCCCTCTCCGAGTTGGGTTGAATTTCACTTCCCCAGTAGTTTAGAAAGGAGGCCTTTGCTCTACAACCAAACAGTGACACTGCTAAAACTGTCCCCTCTCTCAGTTTCTTGTATTTTGTAAAATGAACCGAGCTTTGCCCAGCTTAGTTCGGCCTCGTCACATGAAGGCATAGCTAAGGATCAGCTCGAGCTCTTACAAGTAGACTTGTCTTCAGCTCGACTGGGTCTGCCAGTCAGAAAAAAATAGTCCAACTGCTTAATGACTGACACAATTTTAAAAAAGCTTGGAATATATTTCAATTCCTCCAAATCATTATAATAGGTGATATACATTTATAGAAGAGCTGAACCTTCTAGAGTGTCTAGAGAATCAAGGTTGTTACAATTTTCTAATAGAACAGAGAAAGGTGATTCGGTGTGGATGCACAAATGATTCGTTGAAAGAGGTTGCATACTGCCTTAGGATGTTAACAGGCCCCCTCAAGGTGATGGGGCAGCACGCACCATCACCTTTTCATAGAAGAACTTGAAATGTTGAGCTGAGAGAGATTTGGTGAAGACATCGGCAATTTGATCTATGAAGGAAATGTGGTGGACATCAATTTTCTTAGAGAACACTTTTTTACAGAAGTAGTTGTTGTAACACCAAATTTCGAGCCTGTGATATGAGGCAAAATTCGTTGGACAAATTACCTAGCCGTTTTTAGAGGCTAATTTATTATTTTATATATGGGGAACTAAAAACTCTAAGTTTAATAGATTTGTTAATTATAGTTGTTTAGCACAACGAACCTTTGATTAACTCCAAGTTACTTGGCTTATATTATGAAATAGAGTTGTAAAAATATAGAAAAGAGAAGAGGAGAAGAATGAATGATATCTTTATATATGAAATTGTATTTGCTTATACATTGATAGGTTTACCTATTCACAATCTGGATCATCATTGAGCTTCCTATGGTGTCTTCATCAAGGAAATGACAGAGGTGAAATGGACGTGCCTTCTCTTTGGAAGAGAAGTAACTCACAAACCTTTTGATGAATGGATGTAGCTTGCCTTTGTAATGAATCATTCAAACTTTTCTTGTTTGTCATCTATCTTCTTCCGTGTCTTCTTTATCTTTTCCTTTTATCTGCATGCATGTTAGTATTTATAAGCACTAGGAAACAAGTTTAGAGAGGAGTCTTCGTTTGAGAAGAACTCTATCTCTTCCATATTATTTCTATTGAGATTAGATACTTTAAATCTTATCTCAATGATTTAAGTGATTCTTCTATGTGAGAATCCATCTTCTTCTATCTTCTGGGCAGTTAAGGAATTCACAAGAGTCATGGTTATCCAAAATAACCACATTGATAAGAGATAAATCCAGATTTCAATTTCTAGTTTTCGCAATGCATGAGTGTGAATAGTTCATTCCCGCACACTTTTGTGCCAAGAGTGATTACTTGAAATTACTTTATTTTGGGCGAATGAAGATTCATATTTCTATGCACTGTCGCCAGAGTGTGGCGAATGTCATATCATTTTGACATTCGCGCACACTTTTGGGTTTTTACAGTTGCCCCATCGAAAAATGCATTGCAATTGCAGCAAGGAGATGATGCATTTTTTGAGGCAAAAATAACAGCATTCAATTATTCTTGTCGATATCATTTCTTAATTTGTTCCTGGGACTTTTCAAATCCCTTGTGTTTTGACAAATATATCCCCATGAGTATATTAGTCTTCTTTTGTATTCATCCGCTCATTTCTTCAACATTTATTCATAGTGAAATTTCTTGAGATATTCAAGTTTCCCTTTCTAATTCATAAGTCTTTCTTTGTTCTCTTCTCTTCCTTTCTTTTTGGATGATCATCTATTATATGATGAACCTTAAAAAAAGATACCATCCTTCTTTACAGCCAGACACTTTTTGTGGCTTTGATTTCTTGATCCTGATTTCTTTTCTTCTTCTTTCCTTCTGTATGGAGAAGGAGAGTCTGTGTATAAGTCTTGAAGAATTCTCAGAACAAGATCTCAAACTTCGCCTTTCTTCTTTTTCCCCTGGTTCACGATTTTGATTATGTTCTCCAAAATGATTATCATCTTTGGCAGCTCATTCACGACCTCCTGATTCATCCATTGAGTTGTCTGCTTAAGCGAGTTGCGAATGACTTCTCTTTGCTCTCATTTGGGAGTTGAGATTCATTCATCTTATATGCACGAATGTGATTTTGAATCCTCATTTGCCCACATTTTGTTTCATTCGCCGCTATGTTTTGATACTGAAGAAATTTTGTTTCCTTCATTCTTTTCAAGTAATGGCACCCAAATGAAAAGTTTTAAAAATAAGTAGTGGTGAATCTTTTGCCCCTCCTGATATTCAACCCAGGTGGATGAGACTTAGGTCTTGGACCAACCTCAGGCCTACTCGCGTAACAAGACCAAGTCGTAGCCCTGTAACAAGACCGAGTTACCATCGTGATCCAGTACTGACTATAATTGACTCTCCAGATTCAAAGGACATTGTTTTTATATTAGAGTCTGATTCATCATCAGAGACCGAATCCTCTTCGGAGCTTGAACCTATCCCTATCTTAGAACCCACTCTTGCATAAGGTATTTGTCTTTAATAAGAGTATCTGGGCCATTTTAAAATTTGACTCATTTTCTCATTGTGTAGAACTTTCCTTTGAAGATGAAGATGTCACTTACAAGACTCCTAGCACTGTCATTGTACCCAACACATGCTTATGGGATTGACATACATCAACAATATACTTTTATAAAAGAGCTGAACCTTCTAGAGCGTCCAGAGAATTAATGTTGTTACAATTTTCTAACAAAACAAGAAAAGAGTGATTCGGTGTGGATGCACAAATGATTCGTTGAGAAAGGATGCATACGGCCTTATATGTTAACAATGACCCATTAGCCTAATTTTTCATTTTTGAGTATTACTATGTTCACACACACACACACACACACATAACCAAACTTAGCTTAGTGATGAAGCTTAGCTCAGGCTTGCTTTGAAAACGAGCTCAAAACCAAGCTTTGGCTCAACTCATGACGAGCTGAACTAGATGGGCTCGTTGCCACCCCTACCAACCACGTTGTGGTCTTCCTTTAAAATTTAAAGTTTTTTTATGATTGTTTTATTAATCTTGCTGATAGAACTTAGAAGACAATGTGTTGCTAATTTGATTTCCCTTTGTGATTTTCTAACCAGAATTTTGCAATCTTATTTTTGCTAATATGTTTCTATTTTTGTTTTGTGTACATTCTCATTGATGAAAAATAATATTTCTTACAAATAGAATCCAATTATAAGGGGGAATACCTTTGTACGAAATGTCATTGGCCTCATTATTTTATTTTATTACTTTTTTTTTATTATAAAAGATTGGGCTTATTTTGAGGGAGCCAATCCTATAGAAAGCAAAGAAAGAGCCGGAGTTTGTACCTTAACTTTTGGAGATTTCATGGCAATTGTATTTCTCTTTGTTGTCTTTCTTTGAGAGAGATTTTGTTGATTCTTTGCAATTGTTCAAAAGTTTTGGACTTGCTGGGGTTGTAACGTTTTTAACTGCATTCAGGAAAACCCTTTTATATTGATGGGAGATGGTTGGTGCATCTGTACATTCTTCTCCCTTTCAAATGGATGCCATTGAGTCACAAAGAAAAAAAAAGGATGCGATTGGATGCAGTGGCTTGCAATCTTGACCATATATTCTACTCGTACACTTCATGATATCCGATGAGGGACACACTTAAGCATCTACTGCTATTAAAGTCTGCATGCATCCACACTGTGACACGTACCTAAAAAGGTGAAAATCATTTACGCAAATTTATTTATCAGTGGGGTTGTCAATTGGGTCGGGCTGAGGTCTGCCTGAACTTAGTTATATAGGCCCGAACTCAGCCCGAACCCAAACTTGGCCTGAGGTAGTCAGCTTGTTCTAACATCATGGGTTTAGGGTTGAGTTCGGGTTAACCCGAACTTGAGGCTCCTTTAAAAAAAAAATTGATTATTAAAGTTCATTTTAAAATTTGGATTGATAATGACTTTTTAATATCTCTAATACTTTGAAAATGTGACTAATTAGTTAAATTTGGGTTTATAATGGATCCAAAACTGTCCTATATTTGTTAGACTAAGTAATACCAATTTCGGGTCGGGCCAAGCCATATTTGATTATTAGTTTGAGTGGGGCATGGCTAACTTCGGGTTAAAAGTGGGTCTGGTTGAACTCATCACGAATAAAACTTCAGATCAGAAATTTGGACTCAAACTCAGCTTAACCCGACTATTTTTTTGAACCAGACATGTTGGGCTTCAGCCCATCCCAGCCCAATGGATACCCTTATGTGTCACACTATAATGCCTGTAGGCTGCTAATTGCACTAAAGGATCCCTAAGTGGCCTATATGGTACCAATTCATGTACAATCCTTGCCTTTTTCTTTACGTGACAATGTCCCATGACTCATGATACTGACATCATTCGTGAGTGCACTATCCGAGTTAAGTGAAGGGACATGTTGTATTTATAACACGTGTCTCATTATCATTTGCGAGCAGTTCTATGGGTACTTGTAAGTAGCGGTGTCAACAAGCCAAGTTGAGCCACGCTTTGTCCTGCTCAGTTGAGTGCATAAAGGTAGGCTCGGTTGGTCTGATATCAAGTGCGACACCCCCTGATTGGACACCCAAGAGGGGGAATCAAAAACCTCCAAAAGGGAATTGATTCCGCCCCCCAATGTCCCATCAGGGGGCGTGGCGCATACGATTTCATATCGAGCACTCGAACTTAAGTTTGATTGCTCGAGATGCACCGAATTTAACAAAACCACCACGCGTTTGCCTATGTCCGAAACACGGTAGGACATACAAAATCCTGGAAAATACATTTGCTCTCAATAATAAATACTTACGTGAATGGTGCCCATGTAATCCAGCATTAGTGAAAGGTTGGGTCCTGCTTTTATTTTTTCTAATGAATCTCCTAGTATTATAAATTTATAAAAGCTCTAAATTCTAGTATTTTGGGCATTTGCACTTGATAAAAGTTTTTGGAGCGTGTTACCCGAGTGTAGTGTTTTCCTGGGGAAGAGGGAGCTCTTGTTAAATTGTTTCTGTAATCTCCTTTTTTTATATTTTTGCCGATGGACACAAATCTATAGTGTATACCCACACAAATTGTTTTTGCTTTGTGCTCGTTATTTTTTTATTTAATTTATTTTTGGACGCGATTTAATAGTGGGCCACAACGGGGCAAGAATTATTGTTTTGACGTGATTTCGACACATGGTGGTTGAGGAGGAAACCCATCGAGGATCCAGGTTTTCCTCATGGCATATCCTTTTCACGTGGCAAGTTTCAGCCCCAAAGTCCTCGATCTGCCATATGGCAAAAGAGGCAATTTTTAAAATTTTGTTCATTTAAGGAGAGAAACCCACCAATGTTTGTATTAAATCTAGTACCGGCCCCGAGACTAGATAGAGGAGGGTCTCTGTGTTTTTTGTTTTTTTGTTTTATCTTCCATTAATCATATAATCTTGCTTTTCAAACAACTCTATTAGACAACTATAGTGAAATGATAAAAATTTAAAAAAAGGGTGACTCAGTGCACGAGGCTCCTGCTAATGTGGAGTCTAGGGAAGGTATACAGCCTTACCCCCATTTTTGGAGAGACTGTTTCCATTGAAAAGATAAAAATTAAAAAAAAGAAAAAAGAAAAAACATGAATCGATGGCATTGAGGTTCTCCCAATAGGGAAACATACAAATCCATGTATTCACATGCATCACTCCTTAAAAAGAATGTTGAAATATATTAATTGACCTTCGATAGTTAATTATTTATTTAAAATAGTATTAGAACAGGTTTTAGGTTGTGAGTTTGAATTGCCCCATGGATGCAATTATTCTCCTAGACCTTGCTTCTAGTTTCCTCTCATTCATTGTCAATGTTAACTTCAACGAGTGTACCTAAAGAAGGGAGAGTGTTAAAATATATTAAATATATTAACTCTAACCTCTCCTACAACCTTAGGGTTTTAGGAGAGACAATTAATTGTTTTATTTAAGAAAGTTAATTTGAAGGGATCATGATCTAATGGGTGAGCTCACACCTCTTATGGTGCAATTGTGATTTTTAACCTTCTCTATCAATAGGAATAATAACATGCTTTACTCTAGACCTCAAATCTCCCCATGGACACGATAATTCTCCTTAGACCTTGCTTCTAGTTCCCTGCATTCATTGTCTATGAGTGTCCTTCCTGCAGGGAGTGTTAAAATATATTAAGTATATTAACTTTAACCTCAATGAGTCTACCTCCCCAAGGGAGAGTGTTGAAATATATTAAATTTATTAAACTCTAACCTTTCCTACAACCTTAGGGTTTTAGAAGAGACAGTCAATTGCTTTATTTAAAGAACCTAATTTAAGAGGATCATGATCTAATGGGTGAGCTCACACCTCTTATGGTGCAATTAATTATGATTTTTATCCTTCTACTCTCTATCAATAGGAATAATACCATGCTTTACTCTACGTGTTATTCAATTTGAGGCGTTTGTAATTTAAGTACTAATAAAAGAATAATCACTATCACATGAAAGTCTTTGTCCTTATCATTTTATTATCACACGACAATACTGAAACGCTCACAAGACATACAACCAATCCACACTGCCCTTATTCAATATTCCCCCTTACAATAAGTTGACATTCAACTAGAGCTAACCAAAAGGTAATTTGATTCAGATGAAGCATCATTAACCTTCTTACAGTCCAATCGGATCTCTCCGTTGCTCCCTGTTAATGGCTTGATATTCCCCATATTTATCATGGATTGGGCAAAGGTCTCAAAGAAAAGGGTTTCATTGCTACTGAAGCTGTCAACAATAGGGATAGTATCTGCATCAGGAGTAGAGAACAACTCTTGATCACTTTGAAGTAGACCTTGGTTGATTTCAAGGTTAGAGAAATAGTTATTATCAAATCCATCAGGTGTTGTAGGGTCTAGATTGGTCAAGACACTCCCATTCCCATTCTGGGGACATATCTTTTGAAGAGTCGCCAAGTAAGTTGGGTCTAGTGTTGGGTCTGGACTACCAGTGTTGTTGAAATTATAAAGACGATCAATGAAAGTCCGGCATTGGGCTCGTCCAAATGTGTGGGCACCTAAAATTGACAAATACCATATTTGGTTAGATACTAGGCATTCATTAACAATAACTGTCTAATCTTTTTTCATGTAAAATTTTAACCAACAAGAGGAAGAATGTTTACCAGATAATGCAACTAGATCGATTGTGTTAAGGCCGACATTAAAGAACTTGGCCTTGAGAAGGTCTAGGAGGTCAAATGGACCCGGAATATCGGAATTGGCTCCGGATCGATTTGCTATCGTACTGTCCCTTCTTCCAAGTGGAACAATCCATGAGGGACCTCCTGCCTGTAAGGATAGATTGGAGTAAAGATCTAATATTGGAATGATGAAATAACCTCTAGGACAAGAGTAATTAACTTATGGAAATCAAGTTATATAGATGATATAATTCATGGTCCTTTCATCTATGAATGTTTCCATGATCACAGATGACTTGTTGATCAATTGATGTTTGTAGTCTCTACTTCCCATTAAAACATTGATAGCAGTTCAAGTTGCTTCTTCTTTTTGGATGGGTAAGCCGGCCTGCCAGCCGGTGGGTAACATACCAGAACGACAGATACTTCGGCTGCAATTGCGAGTATGTCTGCACAGGAGACAACACCGGGACAAGCACTCTCCAAAGCAGTCTTGATGTTGTCAACTACATCGAAACCTCTGGCTGAGTTATTATTTGCAATTGCTTCTTTCTCACTTAGTATGGTGTCGGTGTTGTCCAACAAAATCGACCCATCACACCCCTATGGCAAGATCAATGAAAGAGTGGTTAGCTATGCCAAATTTTGCCTACATATGCAAGCTAATTCATGATCTTACATATATTAAAGCATGCGTCAAACATGGTTTGGCTATAATGGCACTCTACAGTTAGGTGAATGAAATGAACAAACAAGATTTTCTATGTCAAAGTTTTGATACATTCAAACAACTGTGACCCAGTTACTATTTTTTTCACTGTAAGAAAAATTAGAATGGGGATGGTAAAGAAACAGATTCTACATACATTGACAAAGCAATCATGAAAATGAAGCCGAATGAGGCTGGCACCGATTCGGCGGTCGGTACAAGAGGCTTGTCCGACGATTTCTAGCACGGTGTCGGACACGTCCGGACAAGTGCTATCATAAAACTGGGGGTCCAACTGACCTTTAGATACTCCGAGCATGGACACCCATAGAAGGGTTGCTACTATCAAAGAAGAAGAAGACATATCACCAGCTCCTTTAATAGCAAAGCGTTTTCCTGTTGGTCTTTTATCGGTGAGCCTCAAACCTCTGCTTAATTTATAGATAGAGGTGCAAAGAGCATGTGAAAAGCTTGTCCCCTAAGTAATTATGTTCACTTTCTGACTTATGAATTATGATATAAAGTATTGAGCATTCCATATTTTTTTTGCTCTTTGGTTGGAAAAGGAAATTTTATAATCAAGAAATAGTACATTTGACCGGATTTTTTTTTTAATGCTTTTGACATGGGAGGGGAGGGGGTGAGGAGAGGGACTTCAGACTGAAACTAGCTTAGGGTCTGGATTGGTCCAGATGACAAAACTGGTTTTTTGTTAACCCAACAAGCCATGCAATTTTGTTTGCAAATGGAACACCAATTGATATGGTCTTCACTTCATTAGAAATTCCTTCATGGAGGAATGCTAGATCATATTTGAATGCTTTAAGTACTACACTTAATAGAGAGACCCAATCTTGAAAACAAAAAAACTACTTAGGTTCTCTTCATAACAATTTTTTTTTAAACATATGTGAATCTAACTGAAATTTGTGGTAGCGAAAAAATAGGATCGAGGAAAAAATAAAGGAATTCTGATTTGTCAAGACGAACATCAGAATTCAACCACAGTTGTTTAAATAAAATCTTGATCAAGATGTCCACAACATCAACTGGGTAACCCATTGACCGGCAGGTGAACCGGATTGATTGAACCACTCTTATTTGGTTTAATGTCTAGGATGGTTCTGATAACTCTCTATGTGAATTGTGGCAAGGCTGCCCTTGTATTCTACCTGCCTTGTAAGGGCCCTGTTCAGCAAATGGCGATTTTCTTGTGGGATAAGTATACTTATCCGATACATATAGTTTAGAAATGGGTTTGAAATGTATAGTCATTGTTCATATTTTCTATGGATGTGCTTATGTATGATTATCTAATTAGATGACTTGTCCAAAGATTTTTATTTAATATTATAACTGACTATAATGTATTGTTTTGTTGTTTTACTTATAAATGAACTTGAAGGGTGATTATGAATGTAATGTTCAATTTGAAACTACCGACAATCGATGGATCTTGTTATAGAGTCATTATCTTAGACTTAGGGCTTACATATGTCGTAGAATGGGTCTTGAGCTTTCGTAATTTGCCACCTATCTCATGATAAGAAATGGGGAGTTTTATATTCATTTGAAATATAATTTTTTTCAACCACATGTCCCCTAAAATTAGTCTTCTTGCGTTTGTCAGATACGATCTAGAGTGTATCAAGACCCGTCGCTGGATGAGTTCCACATAAGAGATTAACT
>JAOXJP010254550.1:0-21647 GCA_025762735.1 Platanus orientalis | reverse complement strand
ATGGATGTTACATTTCATGAAACCATTCCATTTTTCTCTCCTCAAACTTCTACTTAGGGGGAGCTTTCTCCAGTGAAGTCTCCCTTTACTTCACTTCCAGTTCCAACCTTTATTTTTGATTCAGGTGCTCGTGATGAGGGGGAGAATGTGCTTCATGTTTACTCCAGAAAGAAGAAGATAGCTACCACAGATGCTCCTCTTGTTCCCCACCAAGATGTTTCTTTGGATCTACCTCTTGATCCAAGTAATTTTTCTTATCTTTCTGACTCAGACCTCATTATTGCAGTTAGGAAATGTGTTAGATCTTGTGTAAAATATCCTTTGGCTAACTTCATGTCTTATCAGTCTTTATCTTCGTCCAATCGTAGTTTTGCTCTTGCTTTGTCCTTTGTGTCTGTACCTTGTAGTGTTGCATAAACTCTGTCTCAACCGTAGTGGAAGGCTGTTATACAGGAGGAAATGGTTGCTCTTGAAAAGAATGACACTTGGGAACTTGTTGATCTTCTTCGAAACAAAGTTCTTGTTAGGTGTAAATGGGTATACATAGTTAAGTTGAAGCCTGATGGATTTGTAGATCGCTATAAGGCTCGTTTGGTTGCCAAGGACTACACCCAAACCTATGGGCTTGATTATCAAGAGACCTTTGCACTTATGGCTAAGTGAAATTCTATTCTGGTGCTTATCTCTATTGCGATTAACAAGGGGTGGCCTTTACACTAGTTTTGATGTAAAAAATGTCTTTCTACATGGTGATTTAGTTAATGAGGTATGTATGCGGTTTCCACCTGGTTTCCTTCATTTTCTAAAGAGAAGGTGTGTTAGTTGAAGAAGGCTCTTTATGGTCTCAAACAATCCCCTTAGGCTTGGTTTGAACGCTTTAGACTTGTCGTACTTTAGTTTGGGTATTGTCAGAGTCAGGCTGATCATACTTTATTTCTCAAGCGTACTGGTGGTGATCATTTTACTGCCTTGATTGTTTATATGGATGACATTATTGTTACTGACAATGATCCTATAGAGATCTCTCAGCTAAAACTGCGGTTGACACAGGAGTTTGAAATTAAAGACTTGGGGCACTTACGATATTTTTTGGGTATTGAAGTGGCTCGGTCCAAAAGGGTATTTTTGTTTTTCAGCAGAAGTATACTTTGGATCTTTTAGCTGAGACTGGTCTAACAGCTTTTAAGCCTACTAACACACCAATCGATCCTAATCATCGCCTTACTGCTGATGTGGGTGACAGACTCATTGATGCAGGCAGGTATCAGCGTCTTGTAGGCCGACTTATTTATCTTACTATCACCAGACCTGATATTACTTATGTTGTAATGTTGTGAGTCAGTTTATGCATGCCCCTACTACTGTGCATCTTGATGCTGTGTATCGTATTCTTCGATATCTCAAGAACAACCCTGGTGCTGGCCTTTTATACTCTCAACAGTTTGATTTGTGTATTGAAGGATCTACTGATGCTGATTGGGCTGGTCTATTACAGATCGACGTTCTACCTCTAGTTATTGCACTTTTGTTGGTGGTGATCTGGTTACTTGGAGGAGCAAGAAATAGTCTGTTGTTGCCTGCTCCAGTGCCGATGCTGAATTCCGTTCTATGGCTCATGGTGTGTGAGCTTTTGTGGTTACGTCTTCTCTTTGAGCTTGGGTTCCTTGCCACCTCACCTATGCGCCTCTATTGTGATAATAAAGCTGTCATCAACATCGCCCATAACCCAGTGTAACATGATCGAACTAAACACATTGAAGTTGATCGTCATTTTATTAGGGAGAAACTTTTTGCTGGCATTATTTGTACCCCGTTTGTGAAAACTGGGGATCAACTTGCGGATGTATTTGCAAAGGGTCTCAGCCGCGACTTGTTTTCTTCCTTGATTCGCAAGTTAGGTCTCTTTGATATTTACCCCCCAGCTTGAGGGGGAGTGTAGACGTATATATATGAGGGTATAAGGGTATTTTTGTAATCCCATATTATATAATAAAATGAATACTGTATAGGAGAGTAAAATCATACTCTCTCCCCTATGTTTTCTTCTCCTCTTCGTCTTCTCCATCTCTTCTTCTAGGTAGCTCAAATGTGAGCATTGTGGTTTGTTTTGGCACCCTAAAGGGTATTGGTGGGATCTCAATGAATATCCTCATAAGCAACCTTCATGTAAGTGTTAACGTGGTGTTTCTAGTTATGTAGATGAGATGACTGTTATTGAGGAAACAAACCTAGTGCATATACCATAGCATCTACATATTCCGAGTTAGATCCCACAACTCTCATCTCTTTTGGTTTCTTTGATGGTGGTTTATCTCGAGAGGAGACTGAGAGCTTCCGACGTTTTATATCTCAGCTCAAGTTTCCTTCAACAGCTCCTACATCTTCTTTCACTCATTCAGGTACATTGACATAGATTTTTTACATAGAGATCTAGAAGAAGAAGTTTACATGGATATACCACCAAGTTTTGAAATGCCAAACGCTCAAGTAAAAATATATAAACTGAAGAAATCTTTCTACGGGTTGAAATAGTCACCATGTGCTTGGTTTGAGAGGTTCAGGGCAGCCATGTTCAAAACTGGCTATAAACAATGCCAGACAGTCAAACCAGGGGATGATATATGGGTCATAAGGTGACAACACTTATAGTGTCTGTGGATGATATATGGGTCATAAGGAATGATGATATGGAAATTGCGAGATTTAGGAGAAATTTGGCTAAAGAATTTGAACTAAAGACCTTGGCTCACTTAAGTACTTTCTTGGGATTAAGGTTGCTTAGTCAAACCAAGGGATTTTCCCCTCTCAAAGGAAGTATGTATTGGATTAGTTGAAGGATTCGGGAATGATGGTTAGCCTTGTACCACACCTATTGAGTCTAATCATTGACTCAAAGAAGATAATAGAGAGAGATTGATAGATGTGGGCACATATAAGCAACATGTGGGTCGTATCATATACTTGTCTTTAACCAGACCCGACGTCATGTATGCTATGAGTATGATCAGTCAATTTATGCATGTTCCTACTCAAGATCATATGTGATGTAGGATGATAAGCGCTGATACCAAAGTTTGTATAGGTTAGTTTGGTGGTTGTTATATCTTGCTGATATAGGCCCAAATAGATGTTGTGAATGTGAGGACAAAATTTAGATGATCATGAACAGAATATAGGTTTAACCAAATCACTTCAAAGTCTTAGGAGATTTAAATAAAAGAGTTGAGAATTAGAATACAAAATTTTAGAGGGATTGAAGAAGTGAAAGGATGAGAAATAGTTGATGACACACTGCTAGGTCAGATTCTAGAAAATCTGGGCATGTGTGAACTTACAAAAATACCCCTGACGAGGTGTCAGTTGGGTGCCAAATTTTACAAGCTAAAAGATAGGTAAAAGATATATATGCATGCAAAATTTGAGGTCAAACAGAGAAGTCTAGGTCTCTTAAATTATACAAGAATAGGCTGGTGCAGAGATTCCAACAAACTAGACTAAAGGCCTAGATTGAAACTCAATAAAATCAGAAGATATTTAAAAGGACTTTAGGGTGAGATTATCAGCAAGTAGGGGCAGAAAGCCCTTGAAGAAAAGCACAACAACCCCTAATTATGGAGGAGGCAATTTTGACTTAATTATAACCCAAAGGATACCTTGTTTATGTTGACTAATTCTGAACTCCGACAACCTTCACTTGAAACCTGCAATCACTCAAGGAAGAGAGAGATAAAGGAAGAAAAGTAGAGAGAGAGAGAGAAGAGAAGAATGTACACGTATGAATATTTTCCCTTATACTGTAGCCTCTTTATTTATATTCTTTTCATTAGTACACCAACTACAATGGTGTATAAACCTTATGACCAAAGTACCCTTATTATGGATGTACATCTATTCTCTATGGTATGCTCTAACACTCCCCCTTAAGCTGGAGAATATATATCTTTCATTCCCAGCTTGCCTACCAAACATTGAAATTGAGAGGTACTAAATCCCTTGGTAAATATATCAGCTAGCTGATTGTGAGTTTGAACAAAAGGTGTGCATATATTGCCCTTCTTCAGATGATCCTTGATGAAATGTCTATCAACCTCCACATGTTTGGTACGGTCATGTTGCACAAGATCATGTGCAATACCGATTGCAACCTTATTATCACAATAGATTCTCACAGGTCTGGTAATGGGCCAACCCACTTCAGAGAGTAACATCTTCAACCATAGTGATTCACATATACCATGGGCCATAGCTCTGAATTCAACCTCTGCATTAGACCTCGTTATCATAGATTGTTTCTTACTCCTCCAAGTAACTAAATTTCATCCAACAAAAAAATAGTATCCAAAAGTAGATCTTCGATCTGTAAAAAACCCAACCTAATCGGCATCGGTATACACTTCTACCTGATGATGATCATTCTTCTGATATAGGAGAACTTTGCCAGGACATCCCTTCAAATATCTGAGAATCCTGTATGCTACCTCCATATGGTCTTGAGTGGGTGCATGCATGAATTGACTAATGACTCTAACAGCTTATGTGATGTTAAGGCGAGTTAGGGATAAATAAGGTGCCCCACTAGTCTTTGGAACCTCCCTGCATCAAGTAGTCTGTCACTGTCATTTTATTTCAGTTTGTGATTGGCTTCAATAGGAGTGGCACACGGTTTATATCCTTCCATGCCAAATTCTTTCAAGAGATCTAGTACATACTTCCGTTGAGAGAGAAAGATGCCCTTGTTTGATGTGACAACTTCAATCCCAAGAAAGTACCTTAAGAAACCAAGATCCTTAATCTCAAACGCTTTGGCAAGGCTGCTTTTGAGGCGTTTGATTTCATCTTCATCATTCCCAGTTACTACAATATCATCTACATACACAATCAAGGCTATCACCTTTGGGCCATGTCTCTTGATGAACAATGTGTGATTGGCCTGTGCTTGTTTATAGTTAGACTGGATCATAGTAGCATGAAATCTTTCAAACCAAGCACAAGGTGATTGTTTTATTCTATACAAGGCTTTCTTAAACAGGCAAACTTTCCCTTCGCCTGTGGCATACGAAATGTAGGAGTATCCATATACACCTTTTCCTCCAAGTCCCCATGCAAAATTGCATTCCTTACATCAAATTGTAGAAGATACCCATTTTGTTTGCAACAAGTGAGATAAGAACCTTGATTGAGTTTATTTTTGCTACTGGAGCAGAAGTCTCTTGATAATCAATCCCAAATGTCTGAGTGTACCCTTTGGCCATTAATCTTGCTTTGCAACTCTCCACTGATCTATCTGATTTGTACTTGATGGTGAACACCCATTTACATCCAAGTAACTTCTTTCCTCTGGGAAGCTCAACCAATTCCCACATTTTTTTTTCCAATGCCTTCATTTCCTCAACCACTGCAATCTTCCATTTCGATTGCTTTAATGCCTTTACATTGCAAGAGATAACAACAATAGATAAGACCATAGAGAAAGCACAAAATGTTGGAGATAATGAATTATAAGACACAAAGTTTGACAAGTGATGTTGTGTACAGGATCTCACACCTTTCCTATGGGCTATAGGCTGATTAAAGTCATTATGACACGAAGTAAAGGAAGATAAAGTTGTATGATCATCACTTGAATCAAGAATAGTTCTGAAGTCGACTCTTGGTGAGGATTATGAGAAGTTAAGTCTTGTATACCTCCTTGTATCCCATGTTTCCTCCTACTTGTGTACACTTGTAACTCTTGCTCCCCCTTGTTTCCAGCACCTCCTTTTCCATCAAAATGAAAGGACGGGACAAGAATGGGAATAGGAAGGGGAAGTGAAGACAAGGACAACTCTTCATCAGATTTCTGCTTCCCCTGAAGAGATGTCTCCCGTGAAGCAAGTAATGGAACAAATTCAAAAAATGTGACATCACGAGATACAAAAAGATGACGGGTGGAAGGATGGAAGCATTTGTACCCTTTCTGATTGATACTATAACCCAAGAAAACACATTTTAGCGTTTTTGGGTCTAGTTTGGTATGATCAGGCTTCGGTACCTGGACATAACACACACAACCAAAGGTTTTAGGAGGGAAGAGAAATAATGGTGAGTTAGGTACAAGAATCTCAAAAGGTGATTTATGAGAAAGTATACGGGTTGACATCCTATTCATGAGATAGATTGTAGTGAGCATAGCTTCAGACCAAAATGTTTTAGGCACATTCATGGTGAACATGATAGCGCGTGCAATTTCCAATAAATAAAGATATTTTCTTTCAGTTGCCGCATTTTATTCAAGAGTGCCTGGATAAGTGGTTTGGTGAACAATCCCAAACTCATCAAGAAAGGAAGAAAAGTCACGGGAGATGTACTCACCCCCATTATTAGATTTGAAAATTTAAATTTTAGTATTGAATTGGGTAGAAACCATGGAATGAAAAGATTTAAATGCTGCAAACAGATCACCTTTATGCTTTAACAAGTAAACCTAAGTAGTGCGGGAACAATCATCAACGAATGTCACAAAAAATCTAAATCCAGAAAGAGAAGTGGCAGGAGATAGACCCCCATACATTAGAATGCACAAGTTGAAACATAAGTGTACTTTTATTTTTATTACTGATTGGATAAATAGATTTACAATGTTTAGCCAATTGACAAGGTTCACATAAGAAATTGCAAGCTGAAGTAGACAATTGAGAAAACATTTTCCTTAAGATAGAAAAAGACAAGTGCCCCAATTGGCGATGCCAAGTTAACAGATTAGATGATCCAGATGAAACATCTCGTGTTATTGCAGACGAAGCTACTGGTAACTATGAGTTAAGAGGTATAGACCATCATTCTTATGCCCCAAACCAATTGTCTTCTTCGTCACCATGTCCTAAAACACATAGTGAGAATGGAAGAAAATAACACAACAGTTAAGGCCTTTGGTAAGGTAACTTATGGACAGAAGATTTAATTGAAGTTAGGAACATGCAAGACAGATAACTTTAAAATAGGAGTGGTAGGGATGTCCCCTTGTCCAACAATAGATGAAAGGGAGCTGTCTGCTATGCAGACCTTATTTTTGCTTGAGTAAGTGTTGATAAAAAATGAAGATAGAGGACATACCAGTCATATGGCAGGATGCTCCTAAATCTATGATCCAGGAGAATTGAGGATTTGAAGTAGATGCAAACAAGGTTGATGCAAATGTACCTGAATAAGCAAATGACGAAGTAGGTCTAGTGAAAGAGTGGTCAAGTTGGGAAACAAATTGGCGGAGTCCCTCAATATCATCTCACGAGAGACTACCCTTTGTACTACCTAGGGGCATAGAAGTTGATAAAGTAGGGACTATCTTCGTGTTGATCGAAGAAGCGGAATTAGCATTTATAAGCGTACCCCCCAAACCGGCCACCTCCTCCACCATTATTGGATCCGCCACGCTGAAAACCTTGAGTTGGTAAATCTTGGGGGCGACCATGAAGTTCTCAACACTGCTCCTTGGTATGTTTATACCGACCACAGTAGTCACATTTGAGTTTGTCCCGATCCTCTGAAAAAGGAATGGACCTTCCACCACGCCTACGCTAGGAAATCCCACCTCTGCCTCCTTTGATAGAAGTGGAAATAAGTGCAAACTTGTCAAACGCTGGAGGCACATTCATTATTCCTTGGCGCCTTTCCGCTCTATGAATGTGTGCATACACTTCATTCAGTGATGGGAGGGGATCTTTGGCAAGAATGAGACCCCTAACTTGCTTAAACTTAGAGTTGAGACCAACTAGAAACTCAAAAATCAGTGTATTCTCCATCTGCTTCTTGTATTCAATAGTGTCCTTCACACAAGTTGGACAATAGGTAGTATAGCATTCCAATTCATCCCACATCTTCCACAAGGAGGCATAGTAGAGAGTGAGTGGCAGTCCATTCTGCTTGAACTGGAAGATTCTCTGGCATAAGTCATACACTTTGGCTATGGCCGATTTCAAAATAAGATTTGGCCAAGGCATCCCAAATCTGATATGCATCTCCAAGAAAATGTGGTGATCACTTATTTCCGGTTTCATCGAGCCTATCAACCAGCACTTGACCATAGCATTCTCAGTTTTCCATTTCCTATATTGAGGGTCATTATTCGGCTTCTCAACATCCCCAATCAGATAATCTTCCTTATCTTTACCTTCAATGTAAATAAGAACAAACTTCAACCATGTCAAATAGTTGTTGCCATCAAATTTGACAATGGTAATTTGTTGTGGAGTCATCTCTCCAATAACTTGGAACATTTTTGACATTCATTGTACTGGTCTCACCAGTAAGGGGGTTTGTTTTCGGGGTTTCTTCAGCCATTTCCAATAGTAAGAACAATGATCAAGAATATCTAGGTGCCCGTAGCAAGGAGGGAGAGCACCACTGTAGGCTCACGTTAAACAAGAGGTGTATTTTAGATCTGGGAACGTGGCAACCCCCACAAAACCAGCCGGAAACCTCACAAAGCCTTGGATTTACACACCAAATCTGAAAAAAAAAAGGATCAATCAGGGAGATGCAGATCTCTTCACAATAAAAAAAAAAAAATCAAAATAAGTAAAAAAAACAGGTCTAGCGGCAATGTGGGTGCACCAAACTCAACACCACGATCTCGATTCTACTCCGTTGTTTGTGAAACCACTTTTGTTAGCATTCTGCATCATAGAGGAAGCAAAACGACCCATACTCCTTGGCAAAAACCTATTGGATTGAGTCTAGATTCAAAAACACCAGATCGTGTGATTTTTCTGAAAAATCTTTGAAAAATAAAAAACTCGTGATTATTGATCTCGATTGCTACTAAGAGTATGACCAAAAAAACATTTAAAATTTTGGTTGTTTAGAATCATGAGAAAATTCCCCTTTTATGGAGGTGTCTATACAGTCTATATGACTGCTGACATCAGCAACAAGGTGTACCCAGTATTCTAATCACTGTTCCACGTTTTGATACCAACTTGAAACCTGCAATCACTCAAGGAAGAGAGATAATGGATGAAGAGTAGAGAAAGAGAGAAAAGAAGAGAGGAATTGAGAAGAATGTACGCGTATGAGTATTTTCCCTCATACCGTAGCCTCTTTATTTATGTTCTTTTCATTAGTACACCAACTACTGTAGTGTATAAACCTCATGACCAAAGTACCCTCATTATGGATGTACATGTATTCTCTACGGTATACTCTTAACACCTTCTATGCTTCACGTTGAGAGTGAACCACAGGTATAGGATAAGGGATATAGAGAGAAAAGAAAGAAAGACTGAGATAGGAAGAAGGGAAAGCAAGAAGAATCAAGAAGAAGATGATCAAGAAGGAAGAAGAAACTAGAAGAGGGGAAAGTAGGGAAGAAACCCTACAGCTATAGCTGATTGGGAGGGAAAGGAGACAAGGACTACAACCTGAGGGTTTCTAATGGCTACAACCAATATAGGAGAGGAGAAAACCCCATTTTCAATTTATTAATCTATAGTTACCTCATTCAAAAACGTGCAGCCCTCTATATAGTCTCACAACACTGAAAATAGAAAGGTCCTAAAATAGAAAGTCTTAAACTTGAGGCCTAAGACTTTTCTATACCCAAAACTGCTAAAACCTATGACTTTCTAATAACAAAAAAAATACTAAAATTCACTTCTAATAGGGGCTGTCAACCAGTCCTATTGTAGGCCCCACATGTTGATTTTGAGACCCACTAAAAGACAAAAATATCCAACCTGTCGACCACCCATAAAATACCTAAACTACTCATGGGTTTTCGGCCTTATTACAAGCATAACCCCCTAAATAAAAACCACTACATACCCATAGCATTAATAGACTTATTACAAGTGTACCCCAGCCCCTAAAACCTACGCTTTACAAAAGTCTTGAACCTTGCTCTCTTGTGTGGAGGAACATACAAAAACCTCTTTAGATTGTCCACATCAATATGGAAGCAACATATCGAGTTCTACGGTGCTTGAAGGGTTGTCCAGGAAAAGGTGTTCTCTATAAGAGACATGATCATCAAAGAGTAGAAGTTTATACTGATGCAGACTAGGCTGGTTCTTTGACAGATCATGGATCTACTTCTGGCTGTTGTTCATTTGTTTGGGGTAACCTTGTCACATGTCGCAGTAAGAAGTAATTAGTGGTTGCAAGGTCAAGTGCAGAAGCTGAATTTAGATACATGGCACATGGGATATGTGAGCTCTTATGGCTGAAAATGTTATTAGCTAAACTTGGGTATTTAGTGAGAGGACGTATGAGTCTCTTTTGTGACAACAAGGCTGCCATCAGTATTGCACATGATTCAGTACAACATAATAGGACTAAGCATGTGGAAATAAGTCGGCACTTTACTAAGGATCACCTCAAGTCAGTTGCATATGCATACCCTTTGTTCAGACAAAACATTAACTTGCATATATGTTTACTAAAGGACTCAGTGATACCCAGTTTTCATATCTTAGGGACAAGCTAGGAATGTTGAATATCAGCTTGATGGGGTAATACTCATACATTCACTATAAAATCACTTTCATTCGATTTGTAAAACAAAAACAATTCAATTAGTACCAATCTTAATTAAAAAACCCAAATGAAAATACAAATTTTATTTATTCAATATTATTTTGTTCCTTTCTTCTTCTTTTTTTCATTTTGGAATTTTCTTAAAAAATACTCATACCAGATGGATTGGGGCTTGAAAAATCTGAGAAAACACTAATCTCCATAAATCACCCTCTATCATTCAATATAACTTCTGATCGTACTCATGGTGATTGTTGGCATCACCATGGTATGGTTAGATGACATTAGCAGGCTTTTTCAAATGCTGCTGATCTTTACTCTGATACCAAGTAGAAATATTTGGTTAATAAACTTGAGAAATGTTTTACCAAAAATAATATATATATACTTGAGAAATGAAAATATAAGCAATAAGATTGAAGAAGGAAGAAGCAAGAGAGAAGATGAAGAATAGAGAAAAGAAATGGAAATCATGTGTACTGTCCATGACCCCTAACCTTACTACTAATTATAATATAATTTTGATGAAATGACTATATCCCTTTTTAATTACAAAGACGGAAAAATATATCCATCACAAATAAGCCCCCGATAAAACTAAGTTCATGCATTCAATCCCAACTAAGCCATCCATGGGAAAAACACTTTTGTGAGAGATTATAACTTGACATGTATCAGGAAATGAAAAGGGAAGTCAGGAATGTTGTAGAATAGCCATAATAGTTTTAAGATTGGTGAAGGCACCCATGAAGTAATGGAAATAGGATTCTGTTTATGTCAATCTGTGTTTGAATACCCAGTGTTACTTGTCCCAGTTCAACCAGTATCATATGATGGCTTCAGTTTCCTTACAACTAACAATGTTTGGCATGTAAGATTGAACTCCCATGTCCTTTGACATTGTGGCCCTGGTGCCTAACTCAATAGGTTTTGAAGGCAATCCCAGGCAAATTCTGAAGTAATTATTCTTTGGTATTTAATCTTAATGGTTAAAAACTATATATTTTTAGTAGCCATATTGTTGATGTAATCTTTTGGATTTTTAAGTTCCATATGTGTTCATTGCCCCAGAAATTCTGGAGTTATGTTTCTGAAAAAAGAAGTAATAAAAAATGTTATATAAATGGGAGAATCTAAACTCTGGCTTATCAGTTGTGTGAATATAATGCAATACATACTGTAACCTAGTGTTTGATGTTATGGTTGCAGATTAAGAGAAGAACGGCTACAAAGGATTGCACGATACAAACAGAGGCTTGCTCTTCTCCTTCCTCCAGTGGTTAATGATGGGGCCACTGGAAGCTGATTCATTACTCATCTTATCTGACATCCTTACCAGATATGTACCTCGTATCCTGTGTTGCAAGTGCAGGAGCAGAGGTTCTCTAGCAAGACAGGATGGATGAGAGCAATGAAGCACAAAAGTAAGCTGGCATCCCAAATCTAAGTGGGAGTGGTGGTTGTGCATGCTGAGATATATCTCACTTGTTGCTTTGTGCCCATGAAAATTGGTTGTTTACAGCCTTCTGTGTTCACTTTATTTGACATCGCATGTAACCTAGAAAAAGATTGAAAACCAAAATTACCTGTAAGTAGGACCTTTGTCTGGTCTAAAGTATTTCTGTTAGATGATGATATTGAGAGAATAAGCGGTGCCATTTTTCATAGTGCCTTGAGATTTCACTATCATTATTTACTATTCTCTTGAACCTTCTGTTAATGCAATTTTCAACTAACAAATTGATTACATCTTTCACTCAAAATCCACCAGTTGCAGAGCTAAGTCTACTCTTGAGTGATTTGTTTGGTTTGCAGGGGATAGTGAAAGTGGTTTTTACACGTCAGCCATGCAAAAGGCATGTAGTTATTACATGCTTGTATCACTCATAGATGTATCCTTAGAGAAACAAAGTTTTTGCCAAAAAATGTTATAAATTGGTATTGTCCTTGGCATGTTAGATCTGCCATTAAAGATTGTAAATCGCTGTCTTTTGATGTAATTAGGTTTAAGCATGTTAAGAGAAGTGCAAACGGAGTTTCCTATTTGTTAGCAAGTTGCAATCTCTCTAAAACCTTTTTCTGGTCTCTCCTTATCCACTAAATGGCTTAAGGATGTCATCCTTTTGGACACTCCTGTATCTCAGGTTGTTTGTCTTCTTCGTTTAATAGAAACTGAACACCCCTTGTAATTTCAGTGTTCTCAAGGGAAGTTACAGATTCCAATAGTTTTCCATAGCTTGTATAATTTTCCTTATATTGGAGTCAACTTTTGACTTCCAAGACCATCTTAAGCCCCGAAAAAAAGTGGAAGGGTTTCTCTTGTCATGTTTTTATATTAGAAAATAATTTATTAATTTTTCCTGTGTGTGTGTGTGTGTGTGTGTGTGTGAGAGAGAGAGAGAGAGAGAGAGAGAGAGAGATTATCACACTTTGCTTTTGGTTAGGACTCTGAATCATTTATCAGATTATGGGATCGATTGTCCGGATCAAAATTTTGTATGATTGCAGTGTTTCCAAAAATCATTTTTACCAAAATCAAATTTAGCATTTCATAACACTTATAGGAGCTTTTGGGTCAGATTCTGAGAATCACTTCTTAAAATTTTGTCATCCTCATAATCAAAATCTCGTTTGGTTTCATTGTTTCCAAAGAGCATCTTTATGAACACTAATTCTAGAAGCTAGAATCTCGTTTGATTGACTGAATAGAGAAAAAAAAATTATAGTTTTTGTTTGGTAGAATATTTCTATAGTTATGATACAAATGATTATATATGAAAATACACATAAATGTAAGTTAACCAAAACCATCGGAATCTAGCTTGGGAAATCATAGATATGTCTAGTGGACCACACATCAATTGACTAAGATATTGCCATGTGTTTTAGCAGGCTCTATCATGATAGAAGTGCTTATTACATGGATTCATAAGATAAAAGGGGGAGTAACACATCCAAGCACATCCAAGTTGGCCCATGTTTACATGTAATAGGATGTTTCATAATAAAGGGTGCTTCAAGGGCCATTTTTTTGAGCCCTCAATGGCTATTGTATACTGATGCAATCAGTAAATGGTTTAGAAAATAAAAGAGTTTAAGAAGGAAAATTAGAGAGCTAATTCAAGCTACAAATTAACAAGAACACCCACACTTAATCCTAAGAGAGGGGGAGAGAAAAAGCCACAAACATTGGCTGAAATTTTATTTTATAGTTCTCCAAAAGCTGCTGCTACAATTTAATCAAATCTTTAAATAAGACAGTAGAATGTTGCCCTACTCTCCCTCGAGTTAGCATCATCCTTTCTTGAAGAATCTCCATGGTATGAGATCATGTGACATACAGTAAAGACATTGGGGGTTTTAATATGACTAGGAAACTTCAATCTGTAGGCATTGTCATTGATTCTTTCTAGCACTTTGCAATGATCGATTTTCCTCGCACTTAGCTTGTTGTATTCACCTGTTAGATATCTATCTCAAGTTAAAACAGCCCACACATAATCACCAACTTCAAAAAATACATGTTTATTTTCCCTGTTCACTCGTTCTTTGTACTTTCGATAAATGTCCTCAATCTGTTTTTGGATAATTAATGCATGTGTTTTATGTGTTCTACCATTTCTTCATCTTTATAGTTCCCATGACCCTTAATGGAAAAGGAACTGGATCTAAACCATTGTAAAGATTCTACCCATAGACATTCTTGAATGGACTCGTCTTCATCCTTCTATTCCTAGACTGGTTATAAGCAAATTCTGCATGAGAGAGAACTTGATACTATTGCTTAGGATTCCTGCCCCTTGAGCTTCAAATTAGATTTCTAAGGTTTATCTGGTAACTTCGGTTTGACCATTGAACTGAAGATGATAGGCAGTATTAAAGTTCAATTCTGATCCTAGTAACTTCCACAAAGTCCTCCAAAATGACTTATAAACCTTCTATCCCGATCAAAAGTAATATATTTTGGCACACCATGCAAACGAACAATCTTTTTAAAGTATAATTTAGCTATATGAGAAGCCTCCATTGTCTTTTGACATGGTAAAAAATGTGTCATTTTAGAAAATCTATACACAAAAACTATAATAAGATCCATATCCCGTGTTTGAGGCAACTCAAGAACAAAATCCATGTTAACATTAATCCACAAACTAGTTGGACTGGGCAATGGTGTGTGCAAACTAGCATTGGTAGCCCCTCCCACCTAATGGATGTGAAAAAGCCAATGAACATCCCTCATTAGCTTAGGCCATAAATAATTTGCCGTAACCAATGCATAAGTCTTATCCCTACCAAAGTTCCCTTCATTATGTAGCTGAAAAAAGATCTCTCTAAGAGAATAATTTGAAACACAATCTTTTTCCCTTGAAGAGAAAGCTTAAGTGCTAACAAAAATAATTAAGCCTTCCCTTGTCATTGAAACCTCTTTGTAAATCTGTCCAAAGTGTGGATGAAGTGAATACAAATCTTTAAAGCTATAAAATCCAACCACCTGAACCTGCATAGTTGATAACAAAATAGACCTTGTACTTAAAGCATTAGTCACCTTGTTTTGTGTGCCTAATTTGTTCTTCAATATAAAAGAGATATGTTGTAAATAAGATGTCCATTTCTCATGCCAGCGGTTTAGATGTTGTTGCCCATTCAGATTCTTTAAAGCCTCTTAATCTGAATATAAAAATGAAGTCCCACTGATACAAATACTCTTTCAAATGGTAGATGGCACGCACAACTGCATAAAACTCCATATCATAAGTTGAAAATCTCAACCTTGAACCACTTAACTTCCCACTAAAGAATGTCATGGGTTTCCCTTCATGACTAAGTGCTACTTAAGGTTGTTAACTATTCACCTAAGCATCCGTATTCGATTCTTATTCAAGTTTCTTAAGGCGAATATGGATGCATCTATATCTTATTCATTTAAATATTTGATTTATTTAATAAATATATGAATACAAACGAGTTGAATGCAAATATATATACATCCACTCCGACTATATATATATATATATATATATATATAGCAGTCCAACAATAGTGAAGGTAGCCACCAGCGTTGATGATGTAGGTACGTTGTCTTCTTCTTCTTAGGGTTCAATTTGGGGTTTTCTTACAAATGTTCTTCTTTTCCATCTATATCCGTTTACCACCCTTCTTCTTCTTTTTCTTTTTCTTCTTTTTACTTCTTAATGTTTGTCGATTCAATTTGACAGAGGGAAGAGGGAGGAGATGTGAAGGGGCAAAGGGTCTTCCGATAGCAGCAATGGTGGCTATTAGAGACGATGTACAGGTTATTCTTCCTCTTCTTTTTCTTGAAAAGGTTTTTCCTAAAGAGGTTTCTTCAAACAACATCTAGAACAATGACTTTTCATTTTTAAATCATATCAGATATCCGGATTAGCATTGGATATTCGACTAAATAAAGGGACTTGAACACGAATTTGTTTTCCAAACATCCGTTGAATATCAAATATGAATTTGGATATGTGTATATGTTAAATGAATCAACTGTTGATGCATATACATTCGCTTTGAATTTGCTTTACTTGCAGCCTTAGTAATGATCTAATTCTAATTTTTGAAGCATCACAATGCCATTCGAAAACTTCAGTAAAATTTGATAGTGAGAGAACTAGTGTTTCTGATAGCTTTCTTTTAACAATTTTAAACTTTTCTTTGGCTTCATCAGTCCACTTAAATATCCCCTTCTTCATGCAAAAATAATAGGTGCAACTAGAAAACTAAAATCTTAAATGAAATGTCGATAGAAAAAAAATAAACCATGAAAATTGCATACTTGATGAATGTTTATGGGAATTGGCCAATCTAGAATGACTTGTATCTTGGATTGATCCACCCGAATTCCTTGAGAAGAGACTTCATACTCTAAGAACAAAACCTGCTCTGTCATAAAGACACACTTCTTTAAGTTAATAAACAATTTTTGTTCTCGTAAAGTATCAAAATAGCCCATAAACGCTGTTGGTTCTGCTTCATTGAATGACTAGACGCAAGTATATCATCAAAGAACACTACTACAAACTTCCCAATATAAGGCTTCAAAACATGATTCATCACACATATAAAATCACTTGATGTGTTTGATAATCCAAATGGCATAACCAACCATATATATAATTCCTCACGAGTTTTGAAGGTAGTCTTTCATTCATCACCTGGATGAATCCTTATTTGGTAATAACCACTCTTAATATCAATCTTGGAGAAAATTTCAGCACTAAAAAGTTACTCCAACATGTCATCTAAAAGAGGAATGAGAAATCTACATTTTACAATAATCTTATTTATAGCTCTGTTGTTATTACATGTTCTCCAACTCTCATCCTTTTTAGGAACTTATAGTGCTAGTACAACACATGGGCTCATGCTTTCACATACATAATCCATCTCCAATAATTCCATTACTTGCCTATTGAGTTCTTCATGCATTTTAGGACTCATCCTATAATGGGCTTTATTAGGTAAGCTGGCTCCAGACAACAAATCAATATAGTGTTGAATATCCCTTATGGGAGGGAGTTTGGGAAGCAAATTTTATGGCATAACATCAGCAAATTCCTCCAAAATAGGCTAGACAACAAGTAAGAAATTAGTCTGAAGCGACTCTTTTTTACCTACTAAGACATACACTACATGATATGTTTCCAATTCCTTATCAAAATTGGTCATTAACAACAAATTAACACCCTCTCCTTACCTAGATTTAGGTATAACTTCCTCTTTTGATGGGACCAAAAATATTTTCTTTTTATCATTGTAGAAAGTATGTGTTTTTCCAGCCATCATGAATTACTTTATTATCAAACTTTCAATGTCTACCAAATAGGATATGACATGCACCCATAGTTACCACATCACACCATGCCTTATCAAAGTATCTACTTCCAATACATAATTCAACTAAGCATAGTTTAGTAACACTCACCTCGTTGCCTTTCTTAAACCAAATAAATTTATAGAGTCGAGGATGTGTTTCAATCTTAAAATTCAATTTGGTGATTACCTCTTAAGAAATGATATTTTCACAGCTTCCATTGTTAATGATTAGCTTACAAACATGCCCAGAAATAGTGCAAGTGGTTTGAAACACATTATATCGGGGCCAATTTTTAGCATCCTTATATTGTGGTATTATAAGAACATTTCACATCATAAGACATGACCCAACACCGCCTCTAACTATGACTTCATCATCATCCTCATCATAGTATGGTTTATTATCTTCTTACGAACTCTTCTTCTTATTGACAATCATCAATAAACAATTATTTTCCATCACTACTACTTGCACTTAGACAATTAGAAGACTTGTGCCTTATTTTCCCACACTTGTAAAATTTAATGGCTGCCTGCTAGTTTGTGGTTTAGAATTAGATGGCCTAATATTATGTCATGGTTGAGAAGTATTGGTAATGCCCTTTTAATCTCCAATTGTTGTGGAACGGATACCTACATTTGATCCTTGTGATTTTCCCATAGAAGCCAACATATGACTAGAACTAGACTGGTTGTAGGCTACCCTATTTGAACCCCTTACTAAAGTTCAACAACCTCAGCATGTTGGTATGTTTGTGGAACATTTCAAATATATTATTTATTTAGCACGTCTTGGAAATTGGTTTGCAATCCACCAATATACCGTGCCACCTTTTTTTGTTCACTTTCATTCAACTCATTTCTCAGAACAAGCTCATAAAATTCTATGGTATAATCATCAACAAATCTATCCCTTTGTTGATAATTTTGTAACCATTGACACATTAACTGCATGTAATTATATGGAAGAAATGTTCGTCTAAGTTTTTTATGCATTTTCTTCTAGTCAACTATCTTAGGTTTGTCTTATCTTTGATGCGTCATAATAAGCTAATCCCATCAAGCTGAGGCTCTTCCACATAGTTTCATTGCAACTAATTTCACTTTCTTATTTTCTACTACATCCTTCAAGTTGAACACTCTCTCAACCGTGGACAACCAATGAATAAACCCTTCACCATTCAAATCCCTGCTGAATGATGGAATCTCCACCTTAAATCCACTATCTCAACATCTATCATCAAAGGGATATGTGCTGGTCTTCTCAGAACATTCACATGAAATAGATTTTCAAATTCTTCTTCATGTTGATAGTCACCCTCCTCAGATTCATCGTCATCTTGAGAATGATTCTCTCTTTGCATAATGTGTTATGCTAAAGCTTCAATCTATTTTCTTAAATCTTCAATAATACCGATGACTGGTTATTGATCAAGGGAAACATTTTGATTTGGTGGGACATGGTTCATGAGGCTGATTCTTTCTCCTTGGTGACATCTTGCAAAACGCTTAAGTAATATCCCAAATCCCCCACTTGATTCCTCTAGATCAGAACTTGCTCTAATACCAACTAATGAAATTTATAAATGATTTTGAAAATAAAAGAGTTAAAGAAGGGACATTAGAGAGCTAATCCAAGCTATCAACTTACCAAGAGCACCTACACTCAATCCCTAAGAGAAAGAGAGAGAAAAACGCACAATTGTTGGCTAAAATTTTATTTAATAATTCTCTAAAAGTTGTTGTTACAACTTAAGAAAATCCTTAAATAAGATAATAGAATGTCGCCCTAGCAAAGATGCAATGACAACCACTAATTCAGATCTAATCTAATGGTTAACATTTGTCCTTATAATGGTCAGATGTCTATTTAAAAAGTCACATGATTAATTAAAACATCACATGACTTATTAGATAAAAACTTAGAAGAAAAACATAAGAATAAAAAAATCTTCAGTTTGAAACATAAAACAACAATTAAAAGAAACCAAGATTGATCATATAAGATAACTTATGGACATCTAGGCTTCCTTTTAGTGTTCATCTATGGATGCCCAAGTGTTCGTAAAAAGCCTTCTTCAAAATGCTTTACATCGCATACCATGCAGTAGGGATAATCTTTATATGAAACTAATGGAAAAACAATGATGTTGAAAAGAAAGCAAGAAGCATAAATTACAACATCCCAGACATTTGAATGAACAACGTAACAAATCTATAGTCATAATTGACCAGAAAAATACTAATGAAATATTTGGCATAGATAGAGTAAATTAGAAAATGGTTGTTCATTTAGAACATCAATGGCTTAGCTATTTTCATAGTTCATAGCTAATTTATTTTTGCTAATTTCTATCCATTCTTCTAGCCTTCTAGCCTTTATTCTAGATTTCCTCTCTATTTTATCTGATTGGATCGGCCTACTAGTAGATGATTTAATTAAACACGATTTAGATTTTGACAAGTTGATGGCATATCAATCCATTCTGGACCATCTAAGGGGAGGTGGTTGCTTGGCATGAATCATGGTCCAAAATCAAATGGTCTTCACCATTGGATTAATCACTTAAATTCTTGATATGAACTGAAATGAGCATGAAATAAGGAGGCACATGATCTTTCCATGGCTTTGTTCTTTAGTAAAATAGCTATATCTTATAATAGTTACACATGGGAAATAGACTAAAATCATTGTTTGGGTCTTTATTCCTTCTCATTTTTCATTCAACATCTATGATTTATTTCTATAATTTTTTTGGGCACCTAGATAGTGATAATAAAAGGTTTTACATTGTTTTCCCATTCCATGATGGGTATAACTTATTCTTGAAGATCATAAATCAATATCATGTAATACTTGATAATTTATTGCTTTGAAGATCCATAAACAACAATGATTTCTTTTTATAGTCCAAATTTGTAATTGTTGAAAGGAGTAAATGGTTGGTGTCAATAAAAATAAAATTTAGGAAAAACCATGTTAAACAAACTTGTTAGGAAATTGTTGTGCTTGAAGTTGAAAATTGTAAATTCTTTGAAGGTGATAAAGTTTTAGGTAAATGTATGAGTGAGGTTCAAATTAAAAATATTCTTCGGCTAAGATATAAAATTTGATTCATGGTATGATAGATATTCGTTCTAGTTGTGGTGGTGAAATTATTTGCGATGATCAAGACACCTTATATATTGGTTTTGTGAATTGTTTAGAGAAAATTCATTGCATTGTTATTGAGTTTTAGGCATTGAGAGATGGTATTAGAATATGACATTCACTGAACATCTTGAGATATTTTAAATTTAGAAAGGGGAAGGGGCGATTTCCCTATTTCCAGGATTGGAAACAAAGCAACCACTTGCCTAAATTTAAGGAGTGATGGCGACAACTCAACCCACCTTCCTTATCTTAAAGACGTGTGAGAGTGGGTTAGGGTTTCACACGTCTTCCTCTCCCTCTTCAAATAGACTATAAACAAACAACCAAACAAAGATTTTTTGCTTTAGGGTTATCTCTAATGAAAAGAAAAGGAAGAAGAAAGAGGTGATGTTGCTACCGTGGTGTTTTCTAGAGATCTTCTCTAACAAAGAAGATGGAAACTTCATTCAAGTCATGTACATCATCCTCTTCATCTCTCTCTCTCTCTCTCTTTCTCTCTCTCTCTCTTTCTTTTTCTACATATTCAATTCTTTAACTCAACTTTCTTCTTTAAGAAGAGTATAGCCTTGAGTTCACGTAAGTTCTATACACACATAGGACCACTTAAATGCACATATGTTGATTTGAACGTTGATGCAACTTTAGAAAAGCACCAACAAAAAATGTAGAAAGAATCTGTGAAACTTATACCTTTGGATAAGTACAAAAGTCTAGAGTTCTACGTAATAAACGACGAGTGAAACATACACTAAACAAAAAAGTTAAAGGCAATTTACTAAGCAAGGAAAAAAATAAGGGTCAAGAACATAACAAATTTTGAAGCTGTTTTAGAAAGTTAACACAACTTCATAAATGAATCTGTATAAATCTCATAGGAATCACTCTACAAATAATATATTCTTGAAAAGATCTATAAGTTTACTTTCCAATGCGACAAACGGTGAGTGAATTGAAGTTTCCTATAAGAAGTTATGATAGTTTTTCCATGAGGTTTTATGTCATTTGGTATGGTCTGAATCAATAGATTTTGAGGTAAGTTTAAAAATACACCGATAAAAATGTAGGAAGAATTATAGAGAAAACTATATATGCTTGAAAATGTATTGAAGTCTAGTTTCTAATATAAAAAATGGTGAATAAATAC